>JAMKCH010000676.1:0-39452 GCA_023653785.1 Ophioderma brevispina
CTGGGGTTGCAGCTACTTCAAGACTGCAAAATTGGCGGTTGGCTTCCCTCAAAAAGAACACTTTTTCACTGGCTTTATAATTTGTATCATTGAGAAGCAAGTCTTTAAAAAATCACCAACTGTTCCCTAATTATGTGTGCTCTGCTTTCTTTCTGTTGAAAAGTGATAAAATATACTGTGGATGATCCACAAGTTTCATGCAAAAGAGAAAACACTGTACCAAGCAGTCATCTTAATCATTATTTTTGTCGCTTACTGATAAAAAGAACTTATTTGATTCTAACACGGACATTTATAAATCAAGATCCTTTTCAGATAAGACCTTCTCGGTCCTGAAACTGACAGATACACCTGTGCTTCTCAAAGAATTTAATGCAGGAAAATTTGTGGCGGTGAATTTTGTACCATGTAAACCATGCTCATTATCACACTGTCATTGTATACTTATTAACAAACGAACTAATCCTTAATGCGTAAGGAAAAGATCCTCCGTGTACAGCTTGAGAAAACCATCTGCAGTGAAATATTTTCCTGACATTTAAAGATGTAATATACCAACCGAAAGAGTCAAAATATTTCCAATGTGCAGAGCAGCTTTAGTGAAATGATAAGTCTGCGAATTCACATAAACTCTTTCTTACCAACTGAAAAATTTGTTATAATTGGAAAAACATGCATTGTTTCAAAGGTATGATCCATTCAATTACATCTTGTAGTATGTGGCTATATACAGACAGTAATGAAAAAATATAGTGGATTTTGTATTTAGTGGGTTGCTTTTGGTCTTACTAAGAATCAACTTTTTAATCACAATTATGCAATCGTCGGATATCTTCAATGCGCTTACAAATATAGATTCTTCTTGTCATGACAACACCAATAATTTGATTAAATCAACACTTGTTCTCCCTGTGGATTTTTTTATTTAAAAGATTCTACAACAGCAATTTCCATCAATGTGTCAATAATGCCCTTTAAATCATAAATCTGTGCGGAAGGGTACCATCAGTCACATTCTTGTTGACTCAACAATTTATTACGATATCCTATTACCAAATTCACATCTTCTGAAAAATTACCAGACACACATCATTGCCTTTGGCATAATAGTTTATCTTCAAAGTTGGTCAAGTCATTGCAGGTGCCCACTTTTGTCCTGTTCATGGTAACCAATTTGTATAGTGAAGGCCCGACTCAGAATTTCCTTCCCAGGTGGCGCCTCCCTTTTCTCACAAACGTTTTTTTTTTTGCATGTATATATACAGCTGATTCAAAAGAAGTTTATCATTTTTGTCATAGTTTATTAAAAATCTAAAAGACTTCTCTGTAAAGTGATATATCAATTGCAAGACCAATTTTTGAAGATCTAAAATGAAAAAAGGATAGAAATTTGCACATGTCCGAAACTCAGTTGTACTCATAAGATAAATCACCCATTTTCCTGACTGTACCCATCTGGGTAACTTGCTTCAGTTTTTTCTATTCACACCAAAGCAATACATCGCAAACAAGACATTCATACTTAAGAAGCATAAATCAAACGATAATTAAACTCATCTTTCTATTTCATTAAGCAATGTTATATATGATTATATTTTTCATCCGAAATTTTTTTCTGCCATTATTTTTTTCAAACTGTAAACATGCATGAGTGTTTCTTATAAGAGAAGTCGTCCGAAGGAAACAGTCTAAGGCTCGCCAGATTCAAAATTCGATATCATTTGAAATTGGTCAGATTTTCAAGTTTGCTCTTCGATCGTTCATTTTGATATGAATATAAAGTAACACTTCATTTTGACCGGATGTTGCAAAACAATGGAGGCTTTCTTGTTTAGGCATTAGTGATTTGGTTGTAATAGACAAACAAATGCAATTTACCCCGATGTGTGCAGTCAGGAAATGGTGGTTTTAATTCAATTACGTATACCTCGTGTTGGCACGAGCAATTTACAACGTCCTTTTAAAAAAAATTTTAACAAACTGAAACTACGCTTCTATGGCATTTTATTTTTACAATGTATTCTTTACAGATTTTTTACTAATAGTTTCTACAAAAAGGAGTAAACTTCTTTTGGAATCAGCCTGTATAAGGGCCTATGCTTGTCTACATACTCAGTGTGTGGAATATTTACAAAGCTGGAGCTAAGCTCAAATCAGTGTCCACTTCAGATAAATATTCACAACTTTGTAATTTTCGGATCTTGATTTTTTATACCAGTATCCTATAGTACTGTTTACAATCACATCAATGTTTAATACATCAAAAAAAAAATCCATTTCAGATCAACATTTTTGAATTGAGCATTGTATGTGGTTATCTTGGTCTAGTTATTAGTGTTAATAAACAAAAATTTTATATTTTGAAATCTCTGAGTCAGCCTTTAAGGTCCATGTTCCGATCGCAATACCTCGTCCCAAGGTACCTCGATTTTACTGGAGGTTGGTCAACAGTTGGTACTGAAGTAACGCTACTTCCCTTTTGCCGTTTGTTTGCTGATGTTTCTTTATTTATAATAATTTTATTACTTTTATTACTTTCTTTTTTGTTTATATTATTAATTGAAGCCTATTTCAGAATAAAGGTCCACATTATTCAGCATAAAATCCCATGGACATTAAATAACTGGAAAACTTACATCTTCCGATAAATGTAACTGTTTTTACATCTTTTAACAGCAAGATGTCTTATCTTCTCTGTTTTTTTATTCAACTCACAATGCTTTACTTTTTCACTCAGGTACTAGAAATTAACTTGCTTCTGATACCAAATTCTCAATTTTTGACAGGAATGGGGGGTGCAGTTGTGGATCTGGTCACCCACCTTTAAATGTATGAACTAATCTGTAATGTTTACACGGGATACATTACTAAATCCTATCAGTACTCAATACATCCTTTTACAGATCCAATAAAATGGTGCAAGATTAGTTGATCAGTGCTCAAAACATTGAATATTACAAATGCTTTTGCTATTGTTCATAATTGTGCCTATTTTGTCTCTGCTTTGCCATGCTGTCTCTCAAGTGGGTTTGGATTACCCCTGACTGATTTTTTGGCAGCCTATTGAAGAGAATCATGTAATAACATACGTATATCGATTAATGGGATCTAGGCTTCTCGATGACTTCTTTCTAAACTAGAGATGACCTCTGCAATGGTGTACAGGTACGGATTAATGCAGAATTCATTGGTACAATCACGGTAACTGACCAAGCGTATACAAGGGGGTAGGGTAGTACCCTTGTTTGTACCAAAACTCCGAGAAGAATAATCGGAGACCACAGAAGTCAGTCGCCACTATGGCTGTACTTAGTGGGTCAGTCGTATCTGTCCTTCATAGTCTCTGGTTGCGTACAGATGTTTAGATGACTTCTTAACAGACTTTACTATCTCAATGTAACAAAAGATAATGTATTAAGTGCATAAACAGGTTCAACCCAAGAAAAAGCACTGTTGAGAAGTACATTCCAGAGGCAATCCATTTGTACTCTGTGGTGACGGTATGTTTTGTTTATAATACCATTGTTTTCCTTTGGAATTTTATAGACATCATCATTAGTGGAGTATACCTTTGTTAAAGCTATTGGAAGGCCAATGCCAAACGTGGCCGAGTTGTCATAAAACTTAAATTCTTCCTGATACAACAGACGGGGTGATCCTAAAATGAAAGCAAAGGCCCAAGTGGTCACAACTGCAGCAATCATTGATGATTTACCCAATTTTCTAGTTGAGTACGGGAACCTAATGCTAATATATCTATCTATGCTGATCAGTGTGACAAAGAACACAGAAGCTTCACTTGATATTATGGACAAAGCCCCAGCTGTCCTGCAGGTTACGCCAGATCTCCAGGTTTCAGATTGCATGGGGAAGTACTCACTGAAGTAAACATCAGTAATGGCAATTACTACCATGTAGATGCCCATAAGTAAATCAGACATGGCCAAATTGCTGAGCAAGTAATCCTGTACTTTGTATTTACGAGTGTTCTTTGTCCTCCATGCCAGAACGAAGAGGTTTCCTCCAAGTGCACTCAAACCAATGACCCACATCATGGTTGCCAAAACCCTGTCTGATAATAGACTGTCACATGTGAGATACGGTGACCTGCCACCGGCTGCGCTACAGTTTATTTCATCCGACACGTAACATTCGCATATCTCATGCTGAGTCACGTACAATTCTGCAGATTCAGGAAGGCCGGCAAAAGTGTTCCTCTGTATCCTTGTCAATTCATTACCTCTCAGGTTAAGAAACTTCAAATGAAGAAGACTGTTCATATTTGGTATTGATTTTAACTTATTTCCAGAAAGTTCAAGAAAGCTTAGACTACTTGTATCTTGGAATATGCCAAGTTCTAGACTTGATATTTGATTGTTAGACAAGTCTAGAGCAGACAAATTGCTCAATCCATGAAATACAGTAGCCTTTAACTTGTATATCTGATTTGATGCCAAAAAAAGATATTCCAAATTTTTAAGGCTCACAAAAGAATTTCCAGGTAATTCCACAAATTTATTAGCCCACACAGAAAGTACATTCAAACTATCTAAGCCGTTAAATAGTTGAACTGTAATGCTGACCAACTGATTTTCATATAAAAAAAGGTAATCAAGATTAGTCAGATCATTAAATAATCCATTGGGTAACATGCTCAACCTATTTCTATATAGCGTGAGCCTTTTGAGATTAGTCAATCCGTTGAATAAACCATCTTGCAAATTGTTCAACAAATTATGATTAAGGGCAAGATTGGTTAGGCTGTGCAAGTCCTGAAAAATACCTCTATCTAATGTAACTAAATGATTGACATGCACCATGAGAATGCTGAGATTCTCCAAACCTCGGAACACTTCAACTGGCAATAACCTTAAACTATTGTTGTTCAGGTACAGTTCAGTAAGTTTGTCTAATTTTTGGAATGTCTCAGCATGTAATGTGAACAAGTTATTACTGAACAGATACAAAAGTTGTAATTGTTCTAACTCCCAGAAAACAACCCTTAGGATAGTTCGTAAAATTGTCAATAAGATCACGCATAGCGAGACTAGAATCAGAAATATGCTGCCGTTCATGAAGACACCTGCATATCGGATAGCACCAAATCATTCAGATTCACCAACACTACTGAAGACTCCAACTGGCAAGTATTAACTTTGTGCCATTAAGATTCAGAGTTGTCAAGCATGTCTAAATTTCAAAACACATTCATGTCTTTAATTGTTCTAAATAGTTACCAAACAGGTCAAGTTCAGTTAAAGAGTGTAACTCCAAAAACAAATAATTGGTAATGACTTTAAGTTATTGTTGTACAAGTGCAGGATCCGAAGGTTGTTTAAAATCAAGAAAGGCCCTAGAAGCAAGGAAAGCTCCATCAACTTTCCCAACCCACGCAGAAGTCCATCTGGTAATAGATCGTAGTTATTTTTAGCCAAACAAGAAACAGTTTAATTTATTTACATTCTGGGAAGTCCCTGCTGTGCAATTGTTCAATTATACCGTTGTGTGCCCCAAAAAAAACGCAACACTTGTGGCAACAGGCACTATAAGTTTGAACAAAAAGCAAACTGACTTACTTAATTGTTGTAAGGTTAAGATTGACTGTTAGCTAATTACCCCTGAAAAGTTCATTAAAAGTACAGTGAGGACATGGGAACTGTATTTTTGTGAATTCATATACAATCTGCAACCAAGGTTTTTCTCTAAATCAAAATTGTTGTATTAAATAAAAAAAGAAAAATTAAAATTTGTCATTTTTTAAAATGTGTCTTGGATGAATTATAGGGGGGCAAGCAAGGTTTACACTGGTTTATAAGGGGGCAAAAATGATTAAAAGGGGGCACAAAATGTGTTTTAAAGTTACCATCATGTTCATACCTTTCAAGGATTACAGAAAGCTATAGTTTGCCTTACCATGTTATAGTACAAGAGTTACAATGGTGTAAACGGGATTCAAGGTCACATGGGGGTTAAATAAAGGTACAATCTCGATCCATCGGTTTGGTTCTAAAAACGGTGGTGCCAAATGTCGTCTTACGGTACAGAAGCCGAAAAAAATCTAAAAGTCGCGTTTGTCAATACGTTTTGATAATAATAAGAGGGCAAAATATTGGCCATGGTCCCCGTCTATGCAGGGAGACCAGCAGTCATATCTCTAAAAGTCTCATTTGAAAGGTGTTGTGAAACACAGAATTCTATATACATTTTCTTATTTAGTATGACCCAATAAGATTTAAAACAGTTTCAACAAATCGGACCATTCTGTAAATCATGACCTTGAACTTTCGTGGCCTATTGTACTAAAACAATAGGTCGTAATCTGGCAAAATTCTAACTTTTAGAAAACCGTATGAAGCAGTGTTCGAACACGGCTGAAAACATACTGGTATTAAATTTTAAAAACCAATTAAAAACTGTTATTGTTTACCCCTTTACAAATTTTGCCCCCTTATTAAAACCACCAACACCACATTGAAAGAAACAAGAAGATATTACTTGGTCAACCCCTTGAAAACAGTCCGCATTTATGTCATCCATTGGTTATTATGCAAGAAGACTTCGAGACGATCTCCCAAACTGTCCAAAAAGAAAGGCCAAATGGTTAAAGCACTAATGTAAATTGTTAGTTTCAGCTGAGTTAACCAACCCTAATTCACGAAGTGAATGAGCTCTCACAGGAATTCAACTGAGTTCTCATCAAGTGCAATCTCTTAAATTATCTAATCCCAAGAACAAACTTATTCGGAAGTGCTACCATTTGTTTCTGCTCAATCGGTAACTTATTCAGCCTTTCCATCCCATTAAACAACCCAAGTGACACATTTACCAAATTATTGTCATTCAGATTAAGAGAGGTAAGGTGCACTAAACTTTCAAACAATCCAGATTCCAATGTAAACAACCGATTCCCAGCGAGAAACAGGACATTTAAATTGCCCTGATCCTGAAACAAGCCAAGTGATAAGGAATCTAACAAATTCTCATGAAGTGCCAGAAGAGTTAAATCCTTCAAGCCATGAAACAAACCAACATCCAATGTGACCAAATGATTTCCATACAATGTTAGAGTTTTGAGATGATCTAAAGCATTGAAAATGTCAACATCGAGTGCAGTCAACTGATTATCATGAAGCTCCAAGACATTGAGGTTATCTAGATCATCAAATACCCTTGCTTGTAATGTAACCAACTGGTTACCATGGAGATATAGTGCTCTCAGATCATTTAAACCAACAAATGAATTGTTTTCAACTCTTACAATGTTATTGTCAGCTAAATCTAATACAGTTATATCATTAGAATAGTACATCAAAAGCGGTGTGATTGGAGTAAATTCGTTTGTTGAACATTCCATAATTGCCTCTCTGTAACCAAGCGTTACAAGACAGTCAAACAGAAAACTAATCCAACACTCTCCATATATGCGATAAACCTGATCATCGCATGTGATTTTGTCTTGATAACCCTTAACATTATAACACGCTGGTATCAGACTTACATTTTGGTCACCCTGGTACACACTCCTGTCAACATTCTGGACATCTTGATGGATTCTGAGATGGCATTCAGTGACTTTTAACCAAACATTACCTTGAAGATTGACCTGTTATATAAGTTTCACTGCCGACTAAAGATCGCTGATTTTTTTGAGACATTGGCCACTCCCCTTAAAGTTCTTCAACATAATAAAAACTTGTCAGAAATGGTCCCTTGTGTCGCTTTTGAGAACATCAACATCTGGTGTTGCAACAACTTGAAGACTGCAAATTGGTGTTTTGCTTCCCTCAAAAAAGGAACACTTCTTCACGGTGTGAACATTGGTGTCATTAATGGAACAAGGTTTTTAATCACCAACATTTCCAATAAGTGTGCAACAGCCATTCTGTCTGTTGAAAAGTGATTAAATATGCTAAGGATGATCACAGAAAGTAGGCAAGTCACAAGAGCAAACACTAACTAATACCATGTCAGCCATCTTGATCATTATCTTTGTCTGCTTACTGACAAAACTAAACACATTTTAATTTTAAGTTTGTTCAAATTTGAGATGTATTTTCAGATACACTTCTCGTTCCTGGAACTGTAGATACACAAAGCCGTTTTGCATACACAGGTGCTGCACTTGTATTACATAGGACAGCTTATGATATCACCACAGTACCTTTGAGTCAGGAACTGCTTGATGCTAATTAAATCTCAGGCCTTGATCTTATGTGAAGGAGCTCATATAAAATACCTGCATTGATTTATGATTTATTTAGCCATCTACCTATTACATTACTTCATCTTCACTCCATCTTCAAATGACAGAATCCATGCAGTAGACATTCTATTTTTTGTTTAACGAGGCAAAACTTGAAACATTTGTACTTGTTTTGATACAAGCATGTAATCAGCACTCTGACTAAGAGTTTGTAACAGCAATACTTCTCATTATTCATAACTATTCAAAAAATGAATAGATTGGGTTGCTGGTTGTTTTAAGTGATAACTGTTAGACGTTTCTGGCAACTTAACTGCCTGTTGTGATAATGTTCTCATCTTGAAAGCTAGAGTGCTGATATCAGTGTTTTCTCAAAAAACTTATACGGCAGGCTAAATTGTTGTGTGCTGAAATTGTAATGCAACAAAAATGTAAAAAAAAATGAATACCAAAAAAATCAACAATTCCAAAAATATTTAAAATTTCTTTTTCTAAATTAATTTTTTCTTTTTATACAAACTAACAAACAATAAACAAAACCACACACACATCCAGAAACAGATACCGCAAATTTTAGATAAAAAATCAAATTAAAACAAATAATTACCCAAAAAATGAAACGAGAAAAACTTCCAGAAAAAAATCTAGAACGAAATTTAAAGACCAAACTATTGGCATGACTGTGACTTTTTCTTGAATTCCAATAAAACAAAACATCAAATAAACAAACACACCAACACACAATCCATCACGAAAAAATAAAGAAAATTTTTAAACCTTTAAAAAAAGAAAAAACCTAAAAAATTAAAACACAAAAAGACCACACCATCAGACAGAAAAAAACATTTAAAACAAAACACAAACTAGGCATGACTGTGTCCTCTAAAGGACATTACCACGCGTATGCCATGGTTTGACCTTAGTAACCACAGATGACCCCAGATCAATCATTGACCTTTACCTATAACTTTTTTCAGAGGGTCCTCAAGTTAATATATACTAAGCGTTGCCCGCGCTTCGCGCGGCCAACCGCTAGCTGATTTGAATGGAGTGCGGTCACTAAACCGGTTGATCATTCTCTATAATTGTAAATATATTTTTTCTCCAAGTTTCTCCATTTCTCACCTAAAATTTGGCAACAATCACCCTATTTATGGGCAATCTGGCTGCCTTTCACCCAATGACCCGTTTTGGCACATTCTCATCAGCGAATGTCCAAGCTCAAATTTTTTCAACCCAAAGACACCTTTTTTACAAGTTTAGCAAATTTCCACAAATATCACCCTTACTTTATGGCCTTTTGGCTGCCTTTCACCCAGAACCTTTTTTTTGTACATATCTTTGTCACTGAATGCCCCAGCTTTGAAAGCAGCTTAAACCCAATTTTCATACGGTGAAATTAATCTTTTTAAGTGCGCTTCGCGCAAAATTCAAACAAATAGTCATTTGAAAGACTATTTTCCCGCCTGCACATATCAAAATTAGTGGTGTTACAATTGTGTTCCGGGGGGGGTGGGGGGGGGGGGGGGGCACTCACCTATGAATGGATATGTGGTGTAAGGCTCGCGCTCCAAACCCTGGTGCATTGTGGTGACAGAGGACGAAAAAAAGGGGTCTAACACCAATTGCCCCAAAATAGGCTTTCATAGTGATAATTGGCAACATTTTCGAGAAAAGAGGTTCTTTGGGTAAGATTTTTGCGAAATTTTCTACAAAAAAATGAAGGATTTTTTTTATTTTTTTTATATTTTTCTGTTATTGCCAAAGCAAACGGTTTCCGTTTTTAAAATTTTCACAAATTTTGGGTCTTTAGGGTGATTTTTTTTTTAAATGGGGGTCTTTGGGTGACAACGTGCTAAAAGGGGGATTATTATCAAAAATCCTCGCAACATCCTCTGCAAAAATCCTGTTGATATCCCTTCCACACTCTATACCACGCGTGTGGACAGGACACTTGCACATACAATTGAAATGCAAACATCGAGGACTTTAATCGCCTAACAATAGATTAACAACCTTGATTTTGGCATTAACCATACAATTGAAAGATATTGTAATAATGTCCAAATTTTGATGAAAGTGCACAGAATTAATTTAAAAAAAAAGATTTCTACGTTAGCTTATGGTTTTGTGAATGATCGGGTATTACATTCATGATGTACACTACTGACAGCCCAACCATCACGATCCTTATTTGGATTTTCTGCATATTGCCAGGATGCCAATGGTGTTTCCCAAAAAAGCTAAAATTTAACTTTTTATAGTATTTTTGGAAAAATGACCCAAAACAGGCTGGAAAATAAACTAACACTGCGGACTTTGGGAGTTAAAAAAAGTCTAATTCAGATTAACATTCCTGAACATTGGCATCTCTGTATTGGCTCTCCAGGCTACTTTGAACAAATATTAGCTCTGATTCAGAGCCCTCGGTTTTTTGTTTTGTTTTTTGTTATTTTTTTTTTTGTGAAAGTCGCGGTCTTTGGGCCACTAGAACGTACGGAAATGTTTCTTGCTCTCACATACTCTCACAGCAAACATTCAAAATGAATTGAAATATCGTCGAGAAACTTTAACGATTGGGTGAGGGTTAAGGCATTTCCCCCGGGTTTTGTTTGGGTAGGGACGTGGGCCCTCCGATACTCTGGAAGTAGGACCATAGCTATTCCAAAAAAGGGACCCACCTATATCATCGATGGATAGTAGGGCCATTTAACCCAAAAATTTTCCATTTTATTTCCAAAATGTTGGCATTTTAAGCAATTTTGCTCCGGATTGAAGAAATGACTAATTTCCACAACAATTTTTAAAAAATGTTGGCTTCTGATTGAGAACAATTTTGGACTAATATTTTCCAACAAATGTGAGAAACCTTTGACTGTGTCGCACCCATTGCTATACCAAAATACTTGACCTAGCAAAATTGATATACCAGAGGCTGAAAATGGACCGATTTCTGTGGCACGACCCCGTATGGTCATTGTGTTGAGACCGCCCCCACGGTGTCCATTCCCTATCAAAATTAAATCTTTATATACTTAATCGGGCCATCCCCTTTTAATTGCATGCCACTGCAAGTTGTAAACCAGACTGCTTTTTCTTCGAGCTAATAAGCTTAGTTCGCATAAGTATATTTACTTCAGCCTAAAATGTTTATGTCATGTCATTCGACCTCCACCCCATGCAGTACAAACATGATACCAAGGACGCGAGTGTATAGATAAGTGCGCGAGTGTCCAGTCGCCCTTCTTGTATAGTCAGGCGAAGGTTCCCCATAGTTCTTCCGCATACGTTAATGATCTTGATGCTAATTAATGAATACAAAAATAGCTTTAAATGTATTGTTCAACTGATATTGAGTTATCTTTTATCCCTTAATTTTTTTGTTTCCAAAATAAATAATTTTTAGAAATAAATATCAAAGGTTTCAAACGCGATCACGATTTAAACGCGAGAACAAAATGGGGTCATGATTTTTTTTCGTAAAAATAAGACGTTGGTGATCATTATAAATTCTTTCAATGAATTAAATACTTCGTATAAATCATTCTTGAATGTTTTACAGTGCCCTCTTATTTTCTCTTTTTACCAGAAATAAATAATTTTTACATAGAATAGCACCAAGGTCAAAACTCGCAGACTATGGGTAATTAAAGCCCAACATGAAGGATATCTCGTACCCCTAGATTACGGTACCCATCAATTAACGTACTTACTCTTTGTCAAACCACGGGAATTCAATTAGCACTACTACTGTTTACAACATTGTTTTAGCTTTGTTTACAACACGTTTATTTCAATTCATGGAATCTAAATTACCTATCAGCAGTTTGAATACAAAACCCCGGAGCAATCGCGAGACACGATGGGAAGGGTATGTATACCTGAATAGGTTACACATTCAAAATGGCGACCTCCTGGGTCAACA
The DNA here is from genome assembly GCA_023653785.1 of Ophioderma brevispina. Taxonomy (NCBI): domain Eukaryota; kingdom Metazoa; phylum Echinodermata; class Ophiuroidea; order Amphilepidida; family Ophiodermatidae; genus Ophioderma; species Ophioderma brevispina. Next base: position 12,129 of record JAMKCH010000676.1, read on the forward strand.
TGGCAGCTCCAGGGGGAAAAAAAACCTGGCGAAGTTCGATCTTTATAGGATAGATATTAAAACTCTAACAGATACAATACCCAGTGTGTAACAATCAGGACGACCTATGTCAAGATACCAGGCCCCTCCTAACATGTTTACCAACATTGCTGTTAACTGGTCTGTACCCGGGTCTGTACACGATACATGAGCCGGGAATGACAGATAGGATTTATAAAATTATACTTTGTTTTTGGCTTCACTGGGGACCTTCAGCGATGTTTTGTATTTTATCAAGGATTTTTTTTTTTTTTTTTTTTTTTTAATAAAATTATAATTACACAGTTAATTGTGAAGTGTTTACGCCAATATTTGCTGTAGTAATTAGGTATACCACAGTACCACCCATGTTCAGACTTAGACTGGTACCATGCGCCGATCATAGCCGCTTTGCAGATAGTTAGAATTCGAGGGTGAAATATACGTGCAAAGTGTTATAGGGCACCAGCGAATATCAGCGAGGTGGTCAAACTACCAGAACACGAATAAGACGTCTACAACGAAGGTCACCGATTATTGCGTCCAAATAATACGTAATGAGCATTATGAACATTTAATGAATTAAACTAATAGTTAAATCAATTTTAATACTTTTGTTAGTAGTTCTCCATGTTGTTTCTATTTTTTATCACCAGAACTAAATTATTTTACCATAGAATATCAAAGCGGTCAACCTCACTGCGAGCCATGTAATAATTGCTAGAACATGACTAATAATACGTACCCGGGACGAAGGTATCACCTCCTTTTTATTAAAATTGACGTATTTACTCTTTGTCACCCCCCCACCGGAATTCAGTACGCATTAACTACTGTTACAACACGTTTTTTGCAATTCAATGAAATTTATCATTCTATCCAGCAGTTTGAAAACAACTGTCGACTACCTAAACCCTGAGCCATCGCAAGTAACGATGGGAAGGGGATCATCTGAATCAGACGGTACACGTTCAAACATGGGGTTTCAACACATGGCGCCGTCCGCGGTCAACATGGCAGCATCCAGGGGAAAAACAACATGGGAAGTTCGATTTATAGTATAGATATTAGTAGAAGGCTTATCTATGAAGTGTAATGTAATTTAGGAGTGTTTTGACCTTTGAAATAAACCATGGGTCAGTGATTGGCCATAATTGTGTTTCATGACCTATCATCAAGTACACATGATGTGCTAAAAAGATTTCTATTTGACCTTGTTTTAAATGTACACACAGTAAAGGACGGTTTGACCTGAGTGACCCCAGATGACTCACGATCAATAACTACGTGGGTTCAAAGTCAAGTCATATGCATAAGTCACACGATCATTTCACATACCTGTAGGTTGTGATGTGATTTGAAACAATGTATTTTTTACCTTTGACCCTAAGCATATGTCATATTACAGTCATATTTGACTTTTTTGTAGTGTTGACTAAGTCCTATGAGATGCCAGTACTGTTTGAGATTTGAGCTAATTCTAAATTTTTATGCATACTCAAACATTGTTTGCCCTTACGACCCTATTGTGACACTTTGACACCAATCTGATCGTGTCAAGGTTTGCATCAACTGACCTTAGCGGGCTGACGCACAGTTGAATGGTCGCTGAGTGAAAAACAATAGGAAGGTGCTTTTCGCCTTGGCAATATGGCGGGAAACAATGCATACACCTGCTGGTGCACATATTTAGAGCTGGGAGTTACCGGGTTAATTTGCTATCCGTTTACACGGTCGTTTAAATGTTTACACGGTTCATGACTGCGAATGGCGGATTCCACGCACAAGTGCCAATTCTAGCACCCATAAATCATTCTAATTCAGGTACACGCTTTGCATTCGATATGTTTATCATCTTGAACCATAAACAATGTGTTTTGGACTTACCTACGTTAGTTTTATCCTCCAAAATAAAGCAGGGAATATCCCAAGACCCCAACAACCAAAATAGCTATGGGCGCCTCCATTTTTACCTTTGTTGTCGATATCTCTCTGTAATTGACGCACCGGTAATGGGTGTTGCTCACGAAGTCATTGAATAAAAATGTTTGTTTTCCTCAAAACAAATGATTTCACCGGGATTTGTGTGAATAAAAAATCAAGTGGGAAATGAATGAACCTAAAGAATACACAAAAGGCTAGTTTACTAGTTTGTTGGCAAGCGATGAAGATAGAGTGCAACACTTCTACCAAACATGCATTATACTTCTTGAGGCTGTGCAGTGCAGGTATATGCGTTAATGCTAAATCGAATCACCTTTCCGGACAGAACTGGAATGGGGATTTCCCTGTTTTCGTAACGTTTGGAACCCTTTCTAGAAGCGCACTGGAACTTTTAATTTTTACTGGGATTACTGACGGCAGGTAAATTTTGGTTGAAAAATTGGCGACCCGCACAGCATTTAAAATGAATACTGAAAAAAAGTAGTTTTTACTCACGTGTAAACGTGTAGTGAATTTTCGAAACGTGTAGTGACCATTCCGTTCATGTACACGTTTAAACGTGTACACGTCCCAGCACCACACATATTCCACACAGATGTTCTATTGTTATACAAAATTCATTTAACTTTGACAAGGTGTATACATTGTTTCCCGCCATATTGCCAAGGCAAAAACCAACTTCCTGTTGTTTCACTCGGCGACTCAGACCCGCTATCCATGCGTAGAGGTTAGTGGTTTGCATTTGTGTACTAGCCCTTTTGAACCAAGTTTTTATCAAATTTTGATATTCATATATTGACAGAAAGAAAAAGAAACCAGTAAAATAAAAGAACCTAATAATTTCTAATAAAAATACATCGGGGTGCACAGACTGCTAGTGTCGTCTGCCATCGAGGTTTGTGAATGATAGGCCTCATACGACCTTTGACGAGAGCGGTGTGTGGTGTGAAGTTCATGCACAGGATGAAGACTGAGGACTTGATGCAGATGTTGGGTTTGGAAGAAGCAGTGGACCGGTTGGCAAAGGCGAATAGTGTACATTGGTATGGGCACGTGCTGATGAAGGAGGACGAGCATGTTTTTAAGAAGGGGTTTTGAGTACGAGGTGGGGGTTTGAGGAGGAGATGATCAAATAAGCATGGAAGAAGCGAGTGGAGGAGGGAGTAAGAGGGTTAGGTTGGTAATGGAGGATGCATTGAATCGGGTGAAGTGGAAGGAGGGAGTAAGGGCGGTTGCTGTGAGTGTGAGGTGAATCCGGCCACTCCCGTTTTACGGGGACAAAACCGGATTTAAACTTTTGATTTACCACTACTACTACTTGTCTGTTTCAATAGCCATTGACTTCAATGAGGTGTAGTATGGAGTTACATGTACGGAGAGCCCATGCATGTCTTTCTGAGAATTTTGATACCAAGATCTCATTTTGCTAAAATGGAGTTATGTCCTTTGTGCCACCGACCCCCTCAATTTAAACAAGAGTATAACACTACACTGAAGCTATGATATAGTGGATACATAATGGGACCCACTGCATCACTGCAGATTTGGGGTCTTCTCGTTATTCCAGGGGTTCATTGTTCCGAAGGTCCGTTATTCCGAAGGTTCGTTTTTCTGAACATGCGTTTTTAGCATTCGCTTTTCAGAATCCTTAAAAGGGTTCAGTATTCTGAAAATAGGGGTCGCTATTCCGAATCTTAAAAGAGGGTTCGCTATTTCAAATTTTTAAAACGGTTCGCTATTCCTAATCTTAAAAAGGGTTCACTATTGCAAATCTTCAAAAGGGTTCACAATTCCGAATCTCAAAAAAGGTTCGTTATTCCAAATATTAAAAAGGATTCGGTATTCCGAAACCAAATACAGTGTTCGTTATTCCGAATTTCAAAAGAGGTTAGCTATCCCGAATTTTGTTTTTCACATTGGAGCAATGAACATAATGAAGGTGACCATGGATACTTTGAAGACGGTGTGATGCCAAAAAAAATCACAAACAGAAAACTCTTCTAGTTTTACATCGTTTTTAGGTGAACAAATTTTAAAGCCATTTTGGACAATTATCAGATTCTTTGTGCCTTAAAACATACATTTAGACATCTTGGATGCAATTTTGATTTATAACATATGTTTATTGCACTTTTATTTGTATTTCCAACTTGTCTGGTTGCAAAGTTATGATAAAAATGGAAAACAACGGTCATGATTTGATGCACAGCAGCCGACAACATCCCGCTGAGCTATTGTTATGAGTGTCATTGTTCAAATAAGAGTCTCTTCAACAGACTTTAGTAGGCGTCTGTGGAAATTTGATATTCGGGTTTAATTATAAGGTTTTAAAACAAAAATATATGACCGGTTAGAAGTTTTCCTGTTGAACGGTTTCGGGTGGTATAAAAGGGACCATTTTAGACAAAAACATTTCTACACGGTCATCGATTTTTCTTGGGAAATGCGAAGTAAATGTCCGTGTTTTGAAATGGCAGCAGTGCGTGACCTGATGTTGATGTAATCCATGCACAGCGGGAGTTTGCTGGCTGCTGTGGATTTGATGTTACTTTTGGAATAACGAACCTTGGAATAACGAACCTTCGGAATATCGAGATTACCCCGCAGATTTGTCCCCTTTTAGGGACACCCTGGGGGAATATGGCTGTGTACTTAAACTGGACTTACCTGCTGAGGATTTATTTTCATCCTGCTTGTCCTTTCGTTTGCTCTCTCTTTGGTTTTCTTCATCCCTCCTCCGTCTTCTTTCATCCCTTCGTCTATCATCGTCCCTTCGTCTGTCATCGTCCCTTCGCCTGTCATCCTCCCTTCGCCTGTCATCGTCCCTTCTTGATCCATCTGATCTCCTGTCATGAGATTCCTTGTCTCGTTTATCAGTCTTTTTCCTTGCTACAGCATCTGCAATGGCCTTGTCGAGCAGAGTACCCTTCTTTACCACAGATTTCTTGGATTCTTTAGCAGGCTGACTTACATCTGAACCAAATGTCTCTAAATCAGATATATCTTTTTCTAGGGAAAACAAATTGAATAGCAACAGAAGATTTGATTCAAAATCAATAGGATGCTCACTGCTTTACATAGGGTGGGTGCAGTGTTCGATTTAGAGGGGTTTTACATGCACAGATGCATGTAACATTTGCTCTGTGCATGTAAAATTCAGCCTGTGCATGTAGATTTTAGTGTTATACAGCCCATTTTCTGAGAAAATCCCAAGTTGTGCATGTAACTTTTCTTTTCTAAATCGAACACTGGGTGGGTGACTACTATTCATTTCACCATACTGAATAACTAACCATCAAACTAACTATTACTTATCCTCCGATACTAAATTCCACTACTGTGTAGACTACAATCTAGGAAATAAATAGTTGGAACATTCACCACCATTTGCTACTTTGGAGCTAAGATGCTACAAGCCCATTATCTCTTAATTGGAAGCCCCAACAATTTGGTATAGTTATGATTTATCTAACTACTAAGCATATACCACAATATACCACAATCAAATTTTGTGGTAGTTTGTGGTCTATGGATGTGCAAGTATGATGAAAATTGTGGTATATTTTGATCTGTGGTAAGTCCTCACAATATACAGCCTGCCTTGTTAGGACTAATTTAGACAGCACTTCATGAAATTCCAACACAAAAAATCCTCACAAAATTAATTTCTTTTACAATATCATACCTTCATCTTGACTGAATGGATCAGTCCAATCTCTGATTGGCCTTTTGGTGTAACTATCGTCATGGTGATGAATTGAGGAGGCAGGCCTCTTCTTGGGACTGTCACTCTTGTAAGATCCAAAACCATCACTTTTAGTTTTGCAAATGTAAAAGTGTGGAAGCCAGATGGTTCTGTTTTTGGAACTTTTTGCTTGATTCCAAAAATCCCAGCACTATCCTCCCCAGGACCTAATTTAGGATCTTGGGGTACTCCAAATGGTGATGAGCTGGACGTATCTTCTGATGCCTTTATTTCTGGCCGCCTACATGAACGAAGATGCAAAACAATAGTGAAAATAATAGAAAACACATTTTTAGTACAATTTTGTTTGGCAGCTCTGTCAGATGTTTTTACCTATTAAAACTCATGAATTCACAAAAGCAAAATCTGGTAGAAATTTGAGTTGCCTGAAACAAGTAGTTTTCAAATGAGACTTGAGGGGTGAAAGTCACACTTTTTGACACAATTTTCCCATTTTTGTCTGTCAAAAGTAACAATCGCTTGAAAAACAGTATTTTGTTTGCAAAAATTGATCTGAAAACAGGATAGTTTGAAAATTGGCTTGATATTAATAAGTGATCTAAAATACATAATCAAAAAAATCAAATCCTCTCACAAAAAGTAGGTTAAAAACAGGCCCGTACGCAGGGGGGGGGGGGGTTGCGGGGGATGCGGGTCGCCCCCCATACCCGCCAATCCAAAAGGGGAAAAATTTCCACTTTTTTGCCGCTTTTTTTGATGAGGTCCAAAATTTAGAGAAAATATGACGAAAAAGTCCACATTTTGGTGACGAGATGTTCAAAACGTCCAAAAAAGTACCATTTTAGGGGGGTTAGGTCCATTTTTCAAAAAAAAAAAAGTCCACTTTTTCGAAGACCCGCACCCCCCGTAAAAAAAATCCTGCGTACGGCCCTGGTTAAAAATCATCGTATTTGAGTGTTACATTTGATGGGCATATTGTGTCCATCAACATATGTAACATCTGCAATAAGGAAAAGAGGATTTAAGGTTAAAAATTACATTTCTTTGCCCAAATTTACTTTTTGGAGTATGTCTTGCCTCAAAACTTTCCAATTAAAACTGTTAAATACTCCAAAAGTAAATGTTGATCTTGAAATTACACATTTAATGAAATATCCGGAAGACATGGACCCCTCTATTGTAAAACATGCCTAAGATTTCATAAAATTGAGCAACATTTGGCCAAGATGAACAAAACTATAACCACAATCACAATCAATTACGTTTAGAGTAAAATCACTTTTAATCTGTCTTAGAGTATAATTGAATTTTGCTTTTTCAAAAGGTACATTTACCTGAAAGTGAAAGTACTAATTGTCGAAGATTGTGGCCCACTGCTTGCACCCTGGGGAACACCAGCAGCACTCTTTGAACTAGTGGTAGATGTTCCAGCTGGACCAGGTGAGGTCTGTTTGATGGTGAAAGTAAAGTTACTAAATGTCTTAGATTGCCCTGGTTCCGAAGTTGATGTAAAAGCACTTTGTCCAAGAGCCCCCTCCTTTCCAAAACCAGACTGGCCAAAGCCAGTAGAGGTGGTTGACGGGAATCTAATGGAAGTTGAAGGAAATGAAGATGTGGTTGCAGGCACTGCAAACCGGAATGATGCAGAACTGGGGGAAGGAGCTGCACTGGTGGAGGTTTTGGCAACTTGACTTTCACTTGTTTGAGTTACTCTTGAAGCAAATGGATTTGACACATCTGGCTTTACATCTGCAGTAATAGCCCTCCTTCCAAACACATTCTGACTTGTTTTCTCATCAAGAGAATCACTCAGATCCTCATCACCATCACCACTAGTAGTCCCTGCTTCATCTTTGCCAAAATGCCCCGTTTGAAACCTGCTGAATATACCCCCACCACTGCTGCCAGTTACAACAGGTCTATCACTCGCTGGGAGACTTTGTTCACTGGCGCTCTGTGAAAGAGATGACCTGGATAGGTCACTGTCTGAGTCTGAGAGTTCCCGAGATGGTTTGCTAATCACCAGGTTTTGGCTGTCATCTGAGCGTACGATGCGACGGCCTGTGAAGAGATTACTGCTGCTCGAATCGGATTCACCACTGGATCGATTACTGCTGCGGGTCCTTTTGGGGTCTGTAAATGATAGCATTAAATTTCATCATGTTAGAATTTGACAAAACTTGAGAATGCCATCTACATTGACGCAATCACCTGATGGGGTTTAAAGTGGTATCAGCAATAAAAAGGATTGAAGATCTTTAATAGAGTCATACCATGCCAACTCAATGAGGTTTGACCACCTTACCCTTTAGAATTCCTTCACTTTTTGGCTTAGTCGCAGACCTAAAATTAGAGAATAAAGGTATGATTTTGGGAACCCGTACTCTCTTTATGACGAATTGAACCCAAGGTGATACCATTATTTTAAGTGGAAGAACGAGGCCGGAGGCCGAGTTCTTCCACGCAAAAATAATGGTGTCGCCGGGTTCAATTCGTCGTAAAGAGAGTACCGGTTCCAAAATCATACCTTTATTCTCATTCTTAAACAGCTTATCAGTTAAGGTCATCTTTAACCCAATTCGCGATGCTTTACGGCTTAAATACAACAAGAAAGGACTGCCACCACCCAGTGACAACAATCAAACAACCCGTTGAATGCAACGATCATACGCAACGAGACGCAACGTTGGCTGGTGCGCGCGAACGTAGCAAAACACAGTATGACGCGAGCACTTCAACCTAAAAATAACATCAATACGCAGCGCGTACTACCTGGGTTCAATTAAACAAATTGAACCCGGGCATCAGCCAATGAAATTGCTTACATTTTCACAGCTGTTTAAGAATTGTCATGAGAAACAAGAATTCAGAAATTTTGAGCTGCTAACTCAATTTTGTTTCCATGCTACAGCAAATGACATTGCTAGATAATGAGAGAAGGAGGCCCTCTGTAATCATCATTCGCCAATTTTCAGTTGGTGCTTTACAACTACTTTATCATGTACGCAAGGTACTTTTTTATCCCCAAAATACACTTGTATCATTTTCAGCCTATCTTACAACTTGACCTCACATGACCTTTGACCTTGGCATGTGACCTTTGACCTCATCAAAAAATGTGGGATCCAATGTTGCACCTTTGGGTCAATTGAACTTCAACTTTTCAATTGAGGTCAATTTTGCATTTTTCTTACATGACTTTTGACCTTGGCATTTGACCTTTGACCTCATCAGCAAATGATGGATCCCATATTGCATCTATTGCTTAAGTTTGGTATACATCCATCAAAGTATGCGGATATTACAGGCAAATGTAACCCTTATTTTAAAATTTCACAACGACAAACAGATATCAAACAACGATAACAGTCCCTGCCTTAAAGTCGGACTCAGAGGATTTCGAAATATTATTTTTTGTGTTTAATTATGAAAAATAGGTCAACTAGAACTAAAGATATAGTAACTAAATGCAAAATTCCGAAAATTGAGATGAATCGGATTTTTCGTTTTTTGATGCCGTAAACCTTTATGGTAGTATTACGTCCCATAGGATTTACTGTGTATAAACAAAAATTCAGGATCCGGGAATTTTATAACAAAGTTGTATGTTTCTATATGAAGGAAATTGATTTAAGCTTAGCAATTCACACAGTGATTAGATATGGACAAGCATTAGTACATCAAAAAAACACGATTTTTGGAAATTGAGGGGGCGGCCCTACTCAGGAATTCGAGTCGGCTTTATAGGCAAGACACAAAAATGAGAAGACGAAAAGTTGACTGAGAACTTTTCGGGGCAGTATTGGAAAGGGCAGCAGCTAGTCTTAAATAATAGTTGTTGAATGTTAGTATTATCCCAGAAATGTCTTAAGAAGAAAAGAGGCAATTTTGATTTCCTGAAATTTCAATATGAAACATAGGCTGAATTTTGCATTGCTCCTCTACGAAATTAGAAATTGCACCAATTTTGTCCAAAAGAAACATTTCTCAGCTTAGCCCCTTCAGAGGGGGATATTTTGATGGAACGCTTTACAATAGTGCAAAAAATCAGAATTTTGCATTTTTAGTGACACCTGTTATGTGAAACTCTCGTTGTTTGCACCTTTAATTTAAAGAGGGCAACTCGGTATCCCCAAGAGCACGGTACTATGTGTTAAATTCATGTTCTCAGTTTTGTACCCTGCATTTTATTCAACATTTTTTCATAAATAAATTTCCAGATACGAGAATAGTAAATCACATTTTTTAAGGATTAACCTCATTCTGATCTTCCAGGAGAAAAATCCTCAACATCTTCTCGCGATAGTCTCGAGGAGGCCATGGCGGTGAGCGTTCTTGTCGATGCTTTTTGAGAGAGTCCCTGTGACAGACGCCTAAGTGCCTGTTTTTTTCTGCCAGGTTGAAAGAATTCATCATGATCACATTCAGACAATAAAGCTTACAAAGATGATTTTCTAAAACATGACTTACAACCTACCTGAGTATGACTCCCAATCTGGTAGTTTCACAGTAACGTTCCAGCCATAGTGTGCAGTGGTGTTACAAAACCACCCGTTAAATTTTTAACCCACCCTCAGAGCGGATGAAAGTCGATGTTATGTTTCCCGTAAACCGCCCGCATTATGATTTTCTGCCCGAGTTTGAGATGCTGAAATAAAAAAGTTCTTATTTTGTCTTTTTTTGTAGAAAATATCAAGGGTTATCTTTTTTTTGTACCATTTTTTACTTTTTGTGTTGCTTTAGATTTCAACTCAAAGAACAGTCCCATTATAAATGGCACGCGGGAAAGCGGAATCTATATTCAGATAGATTTAGATATCGTGATTAAGAGAACAGAGGAGATTTACAGAAAGAAGCGCCCTCATTTTTTTCGAACCCAGGGTTTTTTGCATATTTGGAATGCTTGCCAATTTATTAGATCACACCTGAAGTGAATTAAGCCGAACACGCCGTATATTGTAATATATGATGATTTAGTACTTTCTGTAGTGCATGACAGAAATCAAAACGACACGGTGTCTATGGGGACAGTTACGATAGTTTTTTTTCAGGGGGGTGGGGAAAAAGTTCAAAACAAGCTTTGCTGTTTTCTTTTGTCTTGTTTGTCCATAAACCTTCGAAACGGTTTTGGTAGGTGGTTGACATCGATCCTGTGCAATTGAGAGAAAATTTTTTTACACTTTTGTATCTAAAAAAATATCATGTCACTTTAAATCTAACATAAATACTTGGAAAATGTAGGATAATATTTAATAATACATATTGGTATAGGTTAAGCAGGTTGGTTATTATGGTTTAGAGCGCGCTGAAGGTTTAGTGAAATGGGCGGTGAATTGAAAAACACAAAATAAAATGAAGAATGAAAAAGTTGCCTCCTTATGGTTTGCAAAAAATGTTACATGAAACTTGGACTTTCATGCCTTATATGGACTTTCAATTGGCCTCTTGGGAGAGCGGGGCCTAGGGTTAGGGTGCTTGCATGTGGCGCAAATTTACCAACAAAAATTCCGGGTTCGAATCCCGGTGGGGTAGGGCCACTTGCTGGGATGTAGTCGGGTACGTAGAAATTTGGATTTGGATCTGGTATAACCAGGTATTGATTTAATGCAGAATACCGAGCTCCTCCATGTTCACTTGGAATTGGCAAGGACATGAAAAAGCATCCCCCAGTCCTTTGGAGGGATGTTAAGCCGTTGGTCTCGTGTGCAGAGAGTCACAACTGTTACATGTACATCGCATCAGTGTCGAATACGAGTAGGGTGAAAACCCCTGGACTGTTCCCAATACCCACGCCTCAAACGCGGGCCCATGTAGGAAGCGTCGTCTAATGGATACACGCGGCCCCGGATCAGCACACTCCAGTTGAATAAAACTGACACCACCACAAGCCAGTACAATGACTGGTTGGAACGCTAAGAAGAAGAATTGGCCTTATATGAAACACCTTTACAATGAAATTCAAACCACCAATTTGCTTTGCAGGGTAACAACAAAACCCACTTTGGCAACCCGCTGTAGAAGGGTGGGTGTCAAACATTTCTAAAAGTGGTTAAAAGGTGGGAACTATATTTCTAAAGGGGGTTTGCAAAAGGTGGGTCAGAAATAAAAAAGGTGGGTTTGATAACAAATGAAAATCTGTGCAATGCATGTTGCAGGAGGCGTGCCCAATTTGAAAATAGAAAGTGTCATAACCATAAACAAGTTAGGTTCACCTTAAATACAAATGCATTTTTGTGGCAAAGTGGATTAAATGACAAACAAAAAAATTTCATCATAATTGTATGTCATATACATATAATGGTAAAAGGAACAATGGTGTGACAGCTGTAGAATTTCCAATGAAAGGTAAAAGGGTGGGGTTATTACTTTTCAATATAAAGGGGTTTTCCCCAAAAAGGGTGGAATATATTTTTAAAAAAAAAAGGGTGGGTTACAAACACCATTGCCAACTATGAAACCATGAGCAGTACGGTACCAAAGGTTTAGACTATGATTATGAATGATCATAAAAATATTATAAAGGTCCATCGTGAAACATTGTAGGCCTAGTATACGTACATACACTACAAATTGAGCTCCATGTGGAATATATTTTAAATGTTTATGCTCCAAAGACTTTTTTCTCTATCAACAAGGGATTGACTATCCAATTAAAACATCAAAATTGAGTTGCATGTTATGCTGTATGCTAAAAGGGATGATGGTATGAATCTATCGGCACACATTATAATGATGAAATTCCCTGAATATGACGTAACCAGAGGGTTTTTGTGGTCATTTCATGCGAGAAAAACACCATTTTCATGCTTAACTTTCAAAACAGTAGACGATTTTTAACTAAGTCGTCATTGTTTATTTATTTACGCTATCGTTTTGCCACAGCCATGGTTTAGTCTGTCACACCAATTGAAAGATAATCGCGTCAAGTTCTGGCCTGTATGTAAAGGACTAACATGTTTACTTTTAAAATGAAATTAAAAAAACAGCTCTTTACTTAACGTTTTCCTTTTAATACAATTGTGCCTAATTTTTTATAATAAAATGAGCCTGGGATTCGTGACAAATATGGTTTAAATAAAATTAGGACACTCTTCAGCAACAAAGAAGTGCTACTCGGTATATTGAAAAGTACGTATAGATTGTTTTTTTAAACCAGCATTATAGGGTTTCGAACACTGATCTCTATACAATGGATTGGAAACCTGGGCTTCCTAATTGATGCACTGACGGCATATTGGTCATCCAAAAAGTGCCCAAACAGGGGTTAAGAGCCGGTCATTTATACAAAAATTGTCCAATGATGGGATAAGCGACCATAACAGGACTACAGAATTCAAGCTAATTCATTGAGATCATTGTATTGGCCGTATAGGGTGGCATGTCTCTAAAACGTGCACCGGGATAACTAACTATTAACAGGTGTCTCTGGAAGCCTATTGTGTTAGGTAGACCAAGATGTCCGGCCGTTGCTCCATTCATCTAATATACAACCAAGGCAAATCGTATTTACGCGATGCGTAAAATATGTCCCCGCCGAATGTAGCGATCACTACATGCGATAAATGCCAATACAACACCACCCCCCCAAAACCCAGCAGGCAAACACCCCATCTCATCCCAAACACCCTCCAAAACCCCACCCTCCCAGCACCCCCCAACATACACCCTAAACACCCTGCAACACCCCCCCTCACCAAAACACCACAACTCACCAACACCCTACCCCTCCCACACCCCCTCAATACCTAACCCCCCCCAATAACTAACCCCTCCATAAGACTAACCCCTCCCCAACACCCCACCCCCCCCCAAACACCCCACCCCCTCACTATGGCATAGGAGTCTCATGTAGCGGAAGAAGTTTGCCTATACGATGTACCGTTTCAGAATACAGCAATTACGCATATTTTAATTAGATCATTTGCAGACCTAAGCCGCTGGGCCGCATAATATCACATACTTTCAAATTGCATAAAAGATTCGCACACTGATACGCTTTCATGCAGCGCAGGAATTTGAGTATCCAATAAAAATCCTGTGATAAATTTCCCAAACCGTCTAAATTTTTGCGTTCATGCTCGCCCAATCTCAACAACTGTGTGCTGCCAGGTATTGAGTGTCACCTCGCCTTTTCTGGATCTTGGTCTGATACGTTTCCAGTGTCTAACACAAGATGCTTGGATGGATGCTCTATGTTGGGATCTGAGTGAAAACTATTTTTTTTCTTTTGGTTTTTTTGTTTTCCCTTGATAATCAAGATGTAATAATGTACGGTGAGTAGAAGGTGTTTGGTGGACCCATATATGTAGGCAGACCGTAGCCAGGAGGAATTTGTGTGGGGGGTGCGGATTTTTCCCGAATTGGACTTTTGCGTACCAACAAACCAATTTTTTTCGGCGCTGCGCTCGCCGGTTGACCCAAAATTTGTCACCGTCGATTCCAATTATGAAGGTGAGAAAATCATCGAGCGTCAAAAAACAGTGTATGCGTAATGCAAGGGATTAACAGCTACTTAATCATCCATATAACATACATCAGAAAACCCGAAAAAAAACACAAATTAGGAAAGCAGGCAAACTTCAGCTTGAAAACAACGGACCTCAACATGACAAAGCGGACCTTTGTCATTTTTTGGGGGGGGTGCGTAGCACCCCCCACACCCCCATGGCTACGGCCCTGATGTATACTGATTTTAACTTAAAAGCAAAAAACCTTTTTAAAATTAATTAAAAAAAAAAAAAATAGCAATTACGCGGATGTGGCAATTAATTAGCTCATTTGAAATACTCAATTTGCCCGAAATACGGCCCCAAATGTAATCAGGTCGAAAAATCTTCAGCCCGCTTCCTTCCACCAAGTTACATCATATATGCCTTGACGGAACTCCAGAAAACTTGTAAACAGGCTGGAGAATATTTTCATAAATTATGCAAATTAGAATACTTAATTAGCATATTTTAAGCCCAAAATCTAATCAGGTTCAGAACTCACCACACGTCTTTCCAACCAAGTTACATCATTGTCAGCCCTTACGGAACTCCAGATAAATTGTATACAATGTGGGTTAACATTTTTATCACAGACGAACGGAGGACGAAAGGACGTGCCTCATTTTATAGTCCCCGTTCCGAACTTGTTCGGCAGGGACAAGTACTGTGTGTGCCAACCATTGTATAGAGATAGTGGTTCATCGACGACTGCGGATAAAACTATAATATTACGGAACCCTTTTAAAATGTCCAATTTCATGGATTGTCGGTTTAGGCCAATCACAAAATGATATATAAAAAACACACCCTCTTTACATTTTTCTCAAATCACTGCGTTTTAAAACGTGTAGTTTTTTTGCAATAAAATAATAAAACGAACTTCGCTTATCTTGTGTGCATAACAAAGTTCACAAGGATGAGGCTTGTGGCAAAGTTGCTGAAGTCATGTGATAATTTTCGCTGGCTTCTGTTCGGTATTGCATGCGGAGTTGTAAAGATACCACAGGGAATAAACATGGTAGCTCCATGATTGGATTGTACAGTTTTATACATTTGGTTCGGGGAATAATTGGATTTTTTCACAAGAATACCCAATGGGCCATGAACACCATCTGTCAATTTTATTTAGGGATATTTCATTATAATTTATATATGTGCAAATAGATTCATACAAATTAATCATTTAAATACCCCAAATCTGGTAATTCAACTTTGATTTGGAGTCTGTAAATACCAAAATTTTCATGTGCAGATTTGAACATGTTCAAACTAATACGTATTATTATAAACTGTGCAACTCTCATTTTCTGAAACGCAAGGTAACTCGAGATACCGCCCAAGATAGAACATAATTTTCTAGGGGAGGCGTCGTAATAGTGTGTGCCCCCCCTTAAAAGAGTCACTGTTTGCGATAATTATGTATGGAATCAAATCTGAGACGAGTCGCTAAAAAGGATGTGCGTTGGGACTGCCTATGCACAGCTGCTGTACGGAGATAGAAACAAGTCATCTAGTACACGTAATAGTTTGTAAAACGCGATTCAGCAAAGGTCAGTATTGCATGAAAGTTGGAAGTTTGTTGTTGCTAAGACTCAGCGCAAATACTGTGATTGGCGTCTCAGATTGGATTCAGACATAAGATAAGACGATACAGAGAGGCTAGATTGACTACAAAATTTTTTTTTTTTTTTTTTTTTAAAAAAAACTTTGTTGTTTTTTTTTTTTTATCAGAATCATAGGCGATGGGACAAACAATCACACTGCACAACAATTAGCACCGAGGTTGCCTGGCTTTTTCCACTATGATAGCCCCTACTATCTGATCTCCCTAAGCCAGGAGCGGCAGTTGAGTCAGTTCATTCCAAACCGGGGTCCCACTGTGCCACAAAGTCAAGAAATTTGTATACTTACAGTCATGACACAAAATCCTTGCATATATGGACAAACATGAGTCTTAGCACCCTTAGCTCGATGTAAAAATACAACGGATGCACATGTTCATGGCTTAAAATCCGTGAATGTTGGACCACTAAAAGCACAAAAAGACCGAAAAATTAAAGCTAAACACAGTCGTCTCCCACTCCGGGTGTAGTTCGTAATTTATTGTATTCAGCGAAAATAAGCGTGCTAGGCTATTAAGAAATTAAACCAGGAACAATCCAGGTGCAGACTCACTGATCTAGTGGGGCGACTGCTATGTTAATTTGAGAATTTTTAACGGTTAAGAAATCACGTTTCAAAATCATCAGATTTTAACCATTAATGGAAAATTAGTCAAGCATGTCAAGGAAACAATGTGCGTATTAAGATAAAGATAATTTGACTACAGCAAAGGTAAAGATTTTCAATAGTTGTGTTTGTACCGATTCTGAATTTGCTTATTCCGAATCCGATCGCGGCTCACCCTAGTTCCAATAATTGTAACTTGGCATCATCTTTTAAAATGTGGACATAATCTTTGGTGTATAAGTTACAACTGTTCTGTGAAGTTCCAGTGCCATTTAAGGGTGAGAAGTTTTGAGATGTATATTTACTAAATAAAGAAAATTATTTTTCTTCTTTTGACATACATAGCATCTCTAATTCTGTAGGAAAATTGTCTTACAAAACAATTTGTAACCCATTACCCATACTACAATTTATTCCCAAAAGTTGCTGTCAACATGTGCCAGGCTGCCAATTTGACATCCCAATGAGATACCAGAGGGTTAGTTATCATTCACCTGAAAAATTTCATAATGTGAATTTTCAAATCTTGAAAAATTGTTATTACAATGATGATAAGAAGACTCTCAAGAATGCTACAATATACATTTATTGCCAATCATGAATATATTAAGAAGCCACTTGCCCAAATTGCAGCTTTAAGGTAGAGCAAAGCTGTTGTGGTATCTTGGGCTGTACATGCACTATCACTAACACACTCGTCATATTAAAAGTTAAAACTATCTCGACATGATCATCAGGACTACTACTGCTTCCCCCACCCCGGCTTTTTCAATACACTCCTGTGCGTAGTGTTGTAGGAGGTAGGTACGGACATCGTTGGCAGTGGTGTTTGTAACCTAGTCCTGCGATCATGACTCCTCCATATGTACCAATTTCATAATGCCATTAACTTGACAAAGGAGTATCGTCATGCCAAAATAGTGTGTAACTGTATGACAAAATTTTTGTCTCAATTCGTCACTAAATTTGCACTCTTCACCATGAGAAATATTACCCAATTCCTTCTTGAAAGTATTCCTTAAGTGTTAGCAACAACAGGATGTCGTAATATCTTTACAAACTCTTTTTTGAAGTGAAATGCATAAAGGCCAAGACTTGTAAGATTCTGACCGGTGACACAGTCCATTTTGTATTGCTATTTTAAGCCATTCACACATTTAAAATTGGATTTACTGTTCTAAAGGTAGAAGAGTGTTTCGCGAAAGCCCGGTGAATCTTTTTGAATAGGAAGCAGGTAAGATGGAGGTGACATGTTGTCAGTGGGCGAAATTGAAGGCTAAGACACAATTCATGCTGATGCCACATGTTTTGGACTTCACAATGACTGTTAAGGCATACTGTTAAAGACAAACATCATGGGGGAAGTCCCAATATTGGGCTCCAGTTTGTAACCCACCCCACCCTTTTTATTTAAAACCCCCACCCTTCTTTATGAAAAACCCTTTATATTTGAAAAGTAATAACCCACCCTTTTTATATTCATATGGAACTATTTCCAATTTTTTTGTTGTCAATAAATACCACATCCATTTGGCCTACCCAAAAATGGATTTATTTGTATTTGAGGAACCTAACTTGTTGGATGTTATGACACTCTTTTTTTGCAAATTGGGGATGCATCATGGCAAACATGAATGCACAGATAGTTAGGAAATTTCATTTAATTATCAGAATCCACCCTTTTTATTTCTGACCCAGCCCTTTATAACAAACCACCCTTTATAATCAATTAACATATTCAGCACTGCTCAACCTTTTTACACTTTTTAGAATTTTTTTAAACCCACCCTTTTCTAAAGCGTGGGTTACCAACGTTACAGGCCGACGTGCCACGCTACGGAACGAGCTACAGCATGCCACAACAATCGTCACAACCGTCATACCGCAGTCTCTGAAACTGAAATACTTAAATATGGAAATTTTCACCTCAAAAATCAGATTTTCTTGCATGTTATGTTGTAACAAGTGTATTACCGTACACGATCCGAATCAATCTGTGGTAGCGGTTACTCCTCTACCACATCAGACGACAGGTAATTGCATTGCGTTTAAAGCTTGTTACTTTTGCCGCCTTATTTACAAATTTTAAATCGTGCTCTAAACCCTTTCAAATTCAGTTTTCATTCGTTTTATGCCCCAAATGCATGTTTCACAGTTGGCAGGGTGGGAAACTAATTACACATACCAATGTTGATGTAAATCTCCATAACCGGCAAATTTTCGATGATTGCCAAACATATTCGTCCCCCCTGCGATGTTGTCAACTTCACGTGTATAATAATATCAAGTGATGTATAAGGTCATGTCAACTCATTTTTCACAAGGGTGGCTAAGCCAGTTTTTCATGAATTGCCCAATCCTGAATTCATCATGGTCGCTTTACCACCACACACGGATAGCAACTTCGCCCATACAATTTGTCCGCGAGGAATTTCCAAGGCCACACATGGTGGGCTTTAATGCCGGCAAAACTAACATGGTTTTTTGCCAGAAATGGTTTAAAAAACCTCTGGTTTAACCCGGCATAAACTGGTTACAAAAAAAACATAAAAAACAAAAACTAAAGCACACAAAAAAAAAAAAAAAAAAACCAAAAAAAAACCAGGCCAAAACTCGGAAATGTCTGAGGTCGTCCATGCAAAACACAAATTTTTTTAATGTACGTCATACTCATTAAGTCCCTCTTAAACTTAAGATAATCAACTCACCTTGCATTATTTTATTTCTTCGATTACAACGAATACAAAAAAAGGATAAACCATTGTGAAAAAAAACTAAACAGAAAAGTCAGTGTAACATTTTTCAAATTTGCAAAGACGCAGCAGAACTCAAATACCAGCGTGGATTTACAATTCCACTTCAATCTATTGGGAGTCACCGCTCTTCTTTTTTCAATTGGTAATTCATATTATTTATATTTAGTAATTTATTTATGTATACAATCAAATTTTTAAGCTTACCTTTTGAATTTTCAGTCATTTTCCATATTTTCAATCTAAGGTTAATTATGTATTAAGTATGGTATACATTTGCGAGTCTATGATATTCAAATAATAATAAGTATGGTACTAAAGATCAAACTGTAGTATCTATTTAATTAAAAAGCATAAGTTTTGTTTGAACTGTACTTCAACCTTGTTTGTTCTGGGAAACTGGTTATTCTGGACTTCTACAGAGCTACTATACATTTGCAAAACCAACAATTACAATCTTTTCATATTTCAAAGCCTTTTTTTAACAAAATTGAGGTTTTTTTGGCCGTTTTTTTGTGTTTGCCAAAAAGGTGCATAACCTTTGCGGTTTTTAAAAACCGGTTTAAACCAGGTTTAACCTGCGGTTTAACCGCCTGGTTTTTAACCCCGGCCAACCCTGAAGGGCAACATGCCGTAAATCAATGGCTCTAACGAAATAGCTGCTTCAAAATCAAACTCGACGCCGATAAAAATAATTCTGTTATTATCATTATAAAACAATCATTTTTAAAATTGAAAATAATAAAATATGAATGGCGTAGTAACCAGTTGCAAATTTCATCCACGGCCTTTTCTGATGGTACACTTCAATATTTCACCAATTTGATGAAGTGTAAGTGGCATAATGATTTCCCAATAGCATAGAATGTTTAAAAGTGAAAAACCCCCTCGAGTCATTTGTTGTGAAGCGTGTTATCAACAAACATTCAGCCTTGTGTAGTGAAACGAACCAGTTTTCTTCTTGTTTTTCAATTACGAGCTTTCAATGTTTGAAATCTCGTGACGTTTGGAAGTTAACAATTGTGTCTACGTGATTTGGTAATGTAGGCACCGGGAGAGTTTGGCGCGATCGCGCAAAACGCGAAAAAATCACGAATTTTCTGGGTCTATCACGATTTTGTTGCGGCTCCAGCGCGAATTTTCACGATTTTGTAAAAAAAACACCTTTTTTAATTGTTAATTTGCCAGAAACAAACACAAAAAACTGATATTAAATCATTATTGCAAACATCGGGCAAAAATTGATGACTCATAAGCTTCCAAAAGTGCAAAAATATAGTCCAAATGTATTAAATCAATCTGCGTTAGACACACATACCCTAACCTTGATTAGTTGACACGGATGACGGACCTATTTACCATTGAAGCGTAATGATATGGTTGCGCTTCGGGTTTGGGAGTAAACATTAATATTGATGCATGCTATCAACTCGCCCGGTACTTATCGGGTCTTGTTCATTAATGGTTTATATTGGGAAATTTTCTTAGGAAATTAAAACAAAATTCGCACTTAGCCGCGGTAGAAGGTATTTTCCCCCAGAGGGAAAATCGTAGGGATGCGGAAGATAGGAAACAACAATTTCCACAGGTTGACTTATTAAGGGGCAAGAGTGGAAAAAACCCGTCACGCGATCACGTCATCCGGGGCCGGGGATTCCAGGTTAGTGGGGATTCCCCAATCCCACGTGCGACAGTAAATTATTCTCGGTGAGTATGCAAGGCCTCAGCCGCGGCAGCGGCCGTCTACATTCTTCTTCAAAATATTTTATTCGGAATAATTAAGGAAAAAGAACAGGGTGATAATGATGTGCTTCTTGTAATTTTCCAGCAGCCTAGAAAAATAAGAAATAGGATGTCACTTGGAAGTTTGAGCATTGTTTTTATGGCAAAGACCTTTTTCGTGGTTCCTGGTTTACTAGCAGGGCAAGACATTAGGAAGCGCATTTTCGCGATTTTTTACTTTAAAAACGTCGGCATTTCGCGCATTTCAAAATCCGGGCCGCGCATTTTGCCTTTTAAATCGCGCAAAACGATCCGGTGCCTATGGTAATTGACACTACTTTGAAAAGGGAAATAAGTCCAAAAATCAACCAGATAAAATCAGGTATTTAATTTGTATGTAACATGCTTTAACCATAACCAATGCCAATTACCTATCGTCTGGTCAGAGGTTATATCCCACTGACACCGATTCGATCTGTGTAATTATACAACCCTACAACTTCAAACTTGTGATAGACCATCTCTTAAGTTTTACATACTAATATTTTGTCCATTTGAAACTGAAAAGGCCTCCACAACACTTGGGAAGTTGGAACAGCAAAATTAGTACAACGGAGTCCATACTGAAATTTCGGGCAAGTCAGACGAGTCATTATCATCTTTTGCATTTCACACATTACGGATCACCCTCATTTCTAGTATAAAACACATCCCGTCATAAGTCAAATCGTGTAGCACGAATCCCGACAAGAATATCTCGAAAATTCCTGCAAAATATTTATTTCAATCGAAGAAACAGAATTGCAGGAGATAATAACCAAGTATCACAATTAGGTGAGGATAAATACTGCGGCTATTTAAGGTTATTTTTTCTTAGTGTAATTGACTTCCGACGCAGCAGTGCGTGACAGTCCAGAGTCATTAACACTTTATACGTGGCTTGATGCTACGGCTTTTCAATGCATTATGGCCTTTACGTCGTGCCGAGTGCCGACCACCAATGTCAAAAAAAAAAACGACGTAAAGGTTTCCCTTTACTAAGCACTAAATTTTAAAAAAAATTTATTTTTTACATGTTGAAAGTTATTTTTTTTCTATGTATTTAAAAAAGGCCATCAGTTAAATTTACAGGTTGGGGATTTATTTCCCGTTTTATAATGTAAAAGTAGATATAGCCTACATTATGCATTAACACTCTTCGTTAAGGTGGTATTAGATTCTTTTTTTCCAACGCGGCGATGATTAAACATTTTTGGCTTTTTCTTTTCAAGGATTCATCTCGCTGCGTTGGAACAAGTCTGCAAGTGCCGGTAGACTCAGCTTCCAGTCCGCCTGATATAAATCTCAGTCGGACTGGGCCTATAGGGCCTATTCTGAAGCAGCGAAAGAGGACCTCTGAGACGAAAATCTCTATATTATACAAATGCTGCAATGCTTGTACCAACCTGTGGATATCTTCTTCTTGTTTCCTCTCACCCTTGTACTAAGAAAACCGGCACTGGAAGTGTATATATTTAAACAAAAATTTTGTGCACGCAAACTCCCGAGTCGAATGATCAACTCGTGTTGTTGCAATTCTCCAGTGTTGCTAACAAAAATTCAGTAGGCGTGGACACGCACGCGGCAGTGGTGGGAAAATGTAGCAAATCATGGTTTCTATGTGTCAAAAAACACACTCTACCGAAGGGTTGAAGTCTGCCGAAAATGGCGCTTTGAGCACAATATTTGATGGTAAAAAGTAACCCAATTGGGCGTGTAAGGCACTTAGCAACCTCAACAGCAGCGGCGACAGGTGTGATCTTAGCTGATAGTTTTTTAAAAACAAAAAATATAAATTTGAGTTTTAGAATACAGAAGTAGATTCATTAAAAAGAACCCTTACTACAGAATTGCATTACAGTTTAAATGAAGTAGTAACTCTGTTACCTGGTTCTTGCAAAATTGCAATTTTCCAGCTTGAAGATGATAAGCTGGTGAGTCACCAACGCAACAAGATTTTTCAACCTGCATTTGACCTGAACCCTTGCATGAACCCATGTCCAGAGATGACAAAAATTGATAATTAATTAGCGCTAATGATCCCCGATAATGACAATACAAATTTCCGCGCCCATTGTGACGTTAAGAAGTTCGACAAACTTCTGAACCGATCGGATCCCTTTCGCCAGTGTGTGTCATCGAACTTGGCCCTGGGGTCAATACGCCTGCGCGATTTTGCGATTCTTATTAGTCGATGCTTAATTTTTTCCGAAAGTTCACTGAAGTTCAGTATAAGGCTCAGAGGTCGACCCAATGTCCAATGATTTTTCCACCGTTGCCGATCTGAATCTTTAAAAATTTTTTACATGGTTAAGAAGGAAAACAATTACACTAATGCTAAGCCCCCATTAAAATCTTGCGAGATACCTGGAATAATTTAGATGTTAACAGTTTACCATGCATGACCCGAGGTACAACCTCTCCATTGGAAGCCTCCATTGAATGGCGAGCTGTAATTGCTTTTTTGAGGTAAGTCCCCGCGAACATTATGTTATTGGAGTTCAGTCAACCCGTAATTTTACATCCATATTCAATGCGACATCAGGCGGCGGGGGCGCGCAATTCCAAACATTTGAAACGGCAATTCACTTGCAGAGACGCGCTGCCGCTTCAAACTCTCTGGGGACTATAAGCTGAGTCGCTCCATCGTTTGACATATAACGCACGGAAGTTACGTTGTGCTGTGAGCAGTGCGATGGATTGTGTTGCAAGAAAGAGGCTGCATAAGTGACGTCAGGCTTATCAAACTCTAAACAAAATGTCCTGCGTGTCTGCAATATTGTTGTGATTTTCTTACTTCTCAAACTTCAAGAATTTACACCACCACTGAGTCCAGAAAATTAATTCTAAGGACTTTTTTAAAAACCCCGTGGAGCCAGTCATATATTGCACCAAAGAGAAATTTGGAAGGTAGTCCCAAAATGTTGGTAAAATGAACTTTCCTAAATTTAGAAGTTCTCACGGAAATGGGCATAGCGTTTACGAAAGTGCGAGACTAAGCTAAAGTGCCTGCATGTGTGATGATTGAATGCAGCATGCAATACACGATTGATTTACCTTTTGCTTTCCAAAGGTGGATAGAGCTTGCTTCATTCTGCTACAATGAAAGTTTTCCTCATTGAAATAATGTGCACTTAGTTATGTTACTAAATTTTCCGTAGCATTATTACACTATCCCTCAGAACCATCTCCGACTTATTTAGTGTCAATTGTCTCAGAAATTCCCCTTTTTGTTCCGTCAATGAATAACAATCGAGCAGCATGAGAGCGTTTCTAGTATTGAGACCAATAACGGCCATACATCGCCCAAAATACATGTAAAAGTGGTGGGTAAATAGTTATTCGTAGAAATATTACTTTATAGCGAGGCAAAATACTCCCACTTGATATGAAGTTTCGACCCATATCACCTTCACACATTTAAAAATTAATCTTGACCATTTTATTTTACAGCAACACAGGTCGCTTTCAACCTTTGAACTTTTGCTACGGACAGCCCGTATATACAACTGAAACCAAAACTTTTACTTTATTACTGTGCAGAATTCAGAAACCAATCAAAGATGGTTCATAATCGTAAAGTCTGCTACAAACTCAAGTATCAGAAAAATAAATCCATTCGTCTACGATTGTTGTGTGTAAGTTTAACCCTGCAAGGAAGCTGTAACTTTGGAGACAGATGGGTTCGCAATGAGCAATCCGAAAATGGTGAGACCTGAATTCTGAAATTTGGCGACTAGTGGAAGAGTCAGACTATGAGTATTGAATGCGAATAGTGTGGGTTGCAAGTAATTCGCATTATCGTAAATGTGAAGTAGAACGGGTTGCCAGCTTATTCGCATATCGTATGTGCATTGGAACTGGTTTGTCCAGGTTATTCGGACTACGATAATGCCGAAAGGGGAAAGATTTAGTATTCTGCCACAGGCTAACGAATTCTGCAACGTTAACGGAATAAAACCGCATTTTAAAAGTGCCCGGATTTTAAGTGTGGCAGAATACTAAATTCATCCCCGAGAGAGTTGCCAGTTATTCGCGTTACAATCATAGCGATTTAGATCTAGTTTCGAGCTAGCTCGTTCACAGTAGCGTTGCACGTCCATGCGTCGTCCGAACCCTGGGTCGCATTTTCATAATTGGTTCACCTAAAAACTATTACATGGTAAGAAATAAACAAATATTGTGCCTTTTTACATTCAACAAGAGTATTCCATTTATCAATACTTCCTAGACCATAAAGTATAACCTTTTTTGGAAAGCTTATATTTACATGTTGCCAAAACACTAGTACAACCTTGTTATCTGGTGGGTCAGAAATATACAGGGTGGAAACAACAAAAAAGTTAATATTTTTTCTTGCATTGTGAACTGTGTGGTTTCCTTCTCTGAATGATATGTGGATCAATAATATGGATTCAGAAAGGTATTACTTAGGCCCCTCCAAACAAGCAAGGACGAAAGATTTCACAATACCTTGTGTTAAGTATAGCGGGTGGATCAAATTATGCCTTATTTTTTAAGTGTAAATACATGATATAAGATTTTCCCCATACTACTTGTCAAGTAAAATCTTTTCCTGGTCATTGGTAATGGAAGCAATTGCTTTTCTTAAACATAATGACCCATACTCCTTAGTGTACTTTTGATTATACAGGGTGATCAAATAAAATTACCCTGTACGAGCAAAACTTTTTCTGGTGCCAACTGGTCTTAATACTATTGAAAGTTGAACCAAAAAATTTAGTAACAGTGTAGCCATAAAGTATATAGTGTAAAGCCTCTTCTAAAACCAACAT
Source organism: Ophioderma brevispina (assembly GCA_023653785.1). Classification (NCBI taxonomy): domain Eukaryota; kingdom Metazoa; phylum Echinodermata; class Ophiuroidea; order Amphilepidida; family Ophiodermatidae; genus Ophioderma; species Ophioderma brevispina. The sequence goes on from JAMKCH010000676.1 coordinate 37,825, forward strand.
TCCTTGATAAATCATAGGTGATAAATGGAATGCAATCCCTCTTTATTTCTCACATTTTTTCTGTGTATAATGTGCAGGAACCCTATTTTAAAAATAGGGTCCTGCACATATACACAGCAAAAAAAAAATTCTGATAATACACCGATGTATAAGGCATAATTTGTCCTACATGATTAAAAACACATAGTCACAATTCTAAAATATGTCTACAGGTCAAAATAATAATAAAGACTTATTGGTGACTTGATACGCGTGCTGAAAAATGAATTTTTAAATACACAAAAAATGTCATGAAATAAATCCCACCCTATCAATTTGAACCACTCTGTATATATTATCTATCAATCAAATATTTCTTGTGTTTAAAACATGACCAGTGCCAAATAACCAGTCTCAAGGGTTGTATTTCACCAAGATTAAGAATGTGTTTTACCGAATTAAGACACACTAGATTTAGATTTATGTCACAAAAAGGTATTGTTCCACCCTTTAATTTTGACTCACCCTGTATAAATGCAGGTCTTTCTTTTCAGAATATTTGCAGCTTTCGGATCAACAATGCTTATGAAAAAGAAATTATTTGCTACTGTAAATACTTTTTCAGGGTACAAAGGCAGAAATTGGTTGTATTTTCGTTTTTTTGTGTAATCTATGGGCTGTGCTCATCCACCGAATGCTCCTCCACCGACTCCACCCTGACAGACTAGGACAATTTTAAACGTAACTTAACTATTATCCACTCACATGAATGGGACTTGTTGTTGCATTAAAGAACGAACAAAAATTAGCTACAAAATGACACCCAATTTTGTTTGTCTACATTAGTACTTCATGGACATATTTTACTTTGAACATAAACATTTGTGGGACACTGTAATATCTCCACCATATATTGGACACAGCACCAATTATGACATGCGACACCTACATCCTAACAACGCTACTTTTTACTCTATTTTAAAACCGGGATGGGGCGCAGTGGACTGATGCGGAATAAGCAAACAGAATAGTACAAATTACAGACTTATTGGAAATTGAAAATCTTTACCTTTGATGTAGTTAGTCTAAATTATTTTATATTTACGCAAGTTGTGTCCTTGACTGATTTTACTTTCATGGTAAAATCTAATGCTTTTGAAACGGTGTGATTTCTTACCGTACAAACCCAACGTCATGCTGGTGCCCTGCGCCTTGTATAGCTCAGACTATCCAGTTATTAAGTGATGAGACCAAAGTCGGGGGGAACCAGCGTAATCCCAACATTGATCCCGGTTTTAGGTTTTTTTATTGAAATGAACTGCCACCTCTCAGGAGTTAGGGAAGAGGAGAGAGTAGGGGGCTATCGTAGCGGAAAAAAGCCAGGCAACCTCGGGGTAGTTGCTAGCTTATTTCGCATTATGTAATGCTAATGAGAAGATATTGTATTACCGTAATGCGAATAGATCGGTTTGCGGGTAATTCCATATGGTAATGCGACTTGGATCGGGTCAAATTACAATCCTGTGAATCTATGCAGATATGGGGGTTAAAGATTTAGTATTCTGCCCCAGGCGACGAATTCGGCAACGTTAAACGAAATTAAACCGATGTTAATAAGGTGCCGGAATTTTACAATGGTGGCTTGTGAA
>JAMKCH010000677.1:0-38728 GCA_023653785.1 Ophioderma brevispina
TCTGATCCAGCCTATAACACGTATTTTTCGCCAAAAAAAAGAAAAATAAAATCTAATTTATAGTACCTTGAATACCATTAGTGGCTAAAATTATTAATTATAGGAAGATGAAAGAGGAGAGGAAAAAAATCATTCGCCCCGGGTGGGATTCGAACTGGGATGACATGATCATGGGGCGAGAAATTTTCCACTCCGCTAAGCGGGATTGTGATTGCCTAAACATGCAAAATATAATGGTTAAGCCTTACAATTAAACACAACGTCAAACATTCTAAATTTACACTTTTGCGTAGCGAAAAAATGATGCGATGGTTAAAACATCTAAACAATTACTCCAAATCGGTCAAATTTGAGCAAATTTGAAGAGAAAGATTCTTTGGGTGACGTTTCCCGAGCATCCGAATGCTTCCGAAGACGGATTAATCTTAGCCCGAGGTTTGCTCTGGGTTTCCGACTACGATTGCCCCGACTATCTCCTAAAGCCTGAGGGGCAGTACAGTAAAAAAACGGGATCCACAGTCCACCAAGGTGCCACAAATGTCAAGAAGTTTGTATACTTACAGTCTTCGGTGACACGAAATCCGTGCATATATGAAAAACTTGATGTCTTCGCATTCCTACTAGCTCGATTTTAAAAAATACAAACGGTGCACAGCTCATGCTTGCATCCGTGAAACTGTGGCCCTAAAAGGGCACGAAGTGACAGAAAAATTGAAGCTAAAAACAGTCGTCTCCCACTTCCATGACTGCCGGGGTATGTTCGTAATTTAATTGGAATCAGCGAAAATAAGCGTGTGTGCGTATTCTAAAAGAAAAAAACCGGGAACAATCCAAGGGGCGACTCACTGATCTAGTGGGGCAGGTGACTGCTATGTTTAAATTGGGATTTTAACGGATTTTTAAGAAATCACGTTTCAAAAATCATAAGATTTTAACCATGAATAGAAAATCAGTCAAGGAAACAACGTGGTATAATATAAAAATAAATTTAGGACTACACAAAGGTAAAGATTTTCAATAAGTGCTGTATGTGTAGGTTCTGGATTTGCTTATTCCGCAGCGGATCCGCTGCGCACCCATCCCGGTTTTAATAGAGTAAGGCACGTAGCGTGGTTAGGAGGTAGGTACGGACGCGTGCACCGCACGTGGAACTTCTACTTAATCATGTGATCATTTGTCCTTCTCTCCCCCCGATTGCTGATCCTTCCCCCCTCTGATGTTTATCGTCAGGTCACGGGGCATTTAAATTAAAATCATAAATTTCACTTTTTGGTCAGTGACTGCTGTTTTGCGTATGTTTTTCAGCGTTCCAACCCTTTGAAACCTCTAACTAAGGCGTTCCAAGCGATACAATGTTAAAATGTTGGCTACACATCTAGATATCTGGGGGCGTTTTAGGTCGTTACCCCACCCCCTGGTATTTTTCCTCTACGAAAGTAATTTTAAAAGTGTTTCCGCCAACGCCCTATCGTGAGATACGACTGCCAACCTCGGTGGTTCGGAACATTGCGTCTAGTTTGAGAATCCACTGGGTGCCACCTTAGCACCCCTTGGGAAAATTGGCGTTATTGAGGTCACAGTTCACATTAGGGAATTAAAATCTTCCAAGTTTAGCAATAAAGTTACGGAATATCAAAAGATCTTCCTGAAATCCAAAGGAGTACAAAAGTCATGGGACGGTTCTGCACACTGTCCTAATACAGAAATTGTAGGTCAAACGATAAACTATACTTTTGTACAGGGATCACATTTTCAAATGCCTCTACGTAACTGAGAAAGTAATAGCTTTTATTTATTGACTACAAGGATTCTGAAGGTATAGTTTGCTTTGCTAGATCTTAGATGTCGTCCTTGGGGATATAAATGGGTTGAAACTTTTACAACCCTTATTTACTCATAGTATTAAATGTATTTGTAGATATGGCAATTCCTAAACTTTTTGAAATTCTTTTTCTAAAATTTAATGAGGGCTATCCTTCATTTAAATGAAGCATTTTAAAATATGACCGCCTGACAAAAGATTTGTTATCCTCTGACATATTTGTCTTATAAGTTTTTAATTACTATAGGCATCCTTCAATTATATGATGTGCCATTGACCTCTTTTTACCTCTTATTTTTTTTTGAGGAATAATTTGTAATAATTATTCAATAACTTTATTGAATTGAAGCTTTTAGAAATTTAACCCCTTATGTGGAATGTGTGAACCTCAGTAACCCAATGCCACTTGGATTCTTCCACAAAACACTTGTGGTCATACATTCTTCCACTAAACACCTTAGTCTATACATTTTAGCAATAGAATTGCATTAGTGGGCGGACGGGTTGGTGAAGTGGCTCATCGACTCGCCTTTCACCAATTTGGCCCTGGGTTCGCATCCCGCGGAGCCAGTCATCGTACATCATTTTGGTTTTCCTTTTTTCTTCTAGAAATTCGTTGCCTCCTTCATTTAAGATCAAGACTCATTCCATTAAAGCCTTCATGTCATTCTCGATTTACTCGTTTTGTTGTAGCAGCCTAATGCACTCCACGGTGATGTCATGGGGGGTTCCGTTCGCGAAAGCGTCGTAGACTAACGTAGCCCTAGTTGCAACGTAAGTTACTACTAAGATTTTTATTACGCGTTCGTGAACTTGGACGTAGGCTCCGTGTGTCCTACGATAAGCCAGTTTAACGATTAAAACAAAACTCCGTGTGGTCATGAGTACCCGTAACACCCTCGGAGATTTGGGAAGTGAACAATCGGTCCGCTGTTCCCATTCCATCCATCTTGTTAGCAATCTACATGGTAACCAGCATTTTGAGTTCAGAAAAATGAAGGGAGAAAGGCAGTCCTGACCGCTTCAGATATTTATAGCAACTCGCAGATCTCTTTTTTCAATGATATGTCAATTATTAATATACAGTCAATTGGCTGAATAATCAATGTATAACTGCGCACATTGAAGCGAAAGCGGTGCATGTATACATTACGTTAACAAAACAAGATTAAACATGTTAAAGTTAATAATCAAAAAATCATTTGTTTCTGTAATTCATGGTCATGCTAAACCCACACACAAATTGGCCCATCTATCCATTTCACGCACATAAACATATGCAAAAAGATGGAAAGAAGAAGAAAAAAAAAGAAGAAACAAAAAGAAAGCTAAAGAAAGAGAAAGAAAGAAGAAAAAGAGGGTAAAAGAAATAAAGAAAGAGGTATCCCTATATGAATCACCTCTAACTAGTTCATTTAAGGCTGACTCAGAGATTTCCCGCTAATGGCGTCCCTACATTTTTCTAACAAAATCGGTAATTTTTCCCATGTACAAACTGCTTGTATACTAATCCATGCATACTAATCAACCGTGTGAAATTGTAATCTCATCGATGTCCATTATAAGGAAAAAAAAATCTTTTCATTATGTAATAAAATTCCATACCGAATTTTTGTTATATCAGAGGCTATCCTAATGGTACGATTACTACACCAATATTTCTACTCACCACATTCATCTCAATCTTTGTGTGGAATTGTGGTGACTGATGTTAATACAAATGCCTTTATTCACAGACCTTTTCATCCTTATATTATTTTCCCTGAAAAAAATTGCTATATTGTCCGGCGATTTTAACTCTTATTTAATTACACTGCACGACAACAAACACAGAATTTCCATGGATATCTTATCATAATAGTTTGTATCCCTGATTGATAGACCCACTAAGTCACTGCCTACCTTGCTACTTTAAATTGAACAATATATTTTAACAAAGTTCTATCTCATCAATAAGTCAGGAGTGTGTGTTGTTGGCCTAACTGACCATTTTCCAATTTTTTCACATTTACCAAATCAATTCGATTAAGTACAACCATCCAGCCACTGGTACCACAACCACCCGTTCATATTATCGAAAAGTCTATAATCCAAAATTTTTATCATCATTTAAATCTTGTCGATGGAAGTTTTTTGTTTAATATTTCATTCTTCTGCGGACAGCTTATAACGCGTTTTCTTTTAAAATTTTCTCCACATTTACAAACCACCTTTCCTCCCATCTAAAAGCTAGTACTAAGTCCCCGTAGCATCATCGCCTTCCTCGTAAACCATGCTTACGGTACGGGCTGCCAACAATACTTAACTCTATACACGTAGGACGAAGCTTCACCGAAAAATCTGTTGCCCAGCCACTTTAGATAATAAGATCAAATTCACTACTTATCGTAATCGATTAACTAGTTCTTACGAGCCCGAAAAAGATTACTACAAACACACGACACCAACAAACTAGAACCTGTAAAAATAACACTAAACTCACCTGGAACTTTAAAAAATGACATCCTCGGTCGTAAGAACAAACCCAGATTACCAACGTTATTTACACCAATATGATGATCATCACCGATAACCAACCCCGTTCTCATCGCAAACAGATTTAAAACAGCTATTTTTTTTTCTAATATTGCCCCATCTTGCTGGCAAATTAAAGATTGTAACATCAGTTTCAATCATTTCGTTTAATAAAATTAACTCTCCTCTCACCCCTCAATTCTCTTTTCCTTTCTCCTACGGACACTGAAGAGGTTTCCAAAATTGTAACAATTTGAAATCCGACACTAGCAGTGGGCTTTGATGAAATTAAAACCCATATTATAATCAAGTCCGTCCGAACAAAAAATAATTGCCCCTCCCTCGCCCAGATTATCACCTTTCTTTAACTACAGTATGTAACACAACTAACTAAAATAGCAAAAATAATTTCCCCTTTACCAATGTGGCGCTCAACATGTCGTCTCAATTAATAGGCCTATATCTGATACTCCTGTTTTTTCAAAATTCTTGAGCGAAATCGTGGCATATAAGGTTATAATAATTTTATTTCAATCACGTTTTGATGACTTCAATACTCCCAGTTTGGTTTTCGTTATAATCGTTCCTCATATATGGCCATTATGGAAGCATATGACAAAATATTGTCTTATCTGGATATAACAGTCTAGCGTGGTATTTTTTCCTGGACTCTCCGAAGGCATTGATACAATAAATCATAACATTCTCCTTTCTAAGCTTGCTCATTATGGTGTCCCGTGGTATTGCCCTCGAGTGGTTCAGGACTTACCTACCCGAAGAATCACAATTTGGTTTTCATTTAATAATGCCAAATCATCTTTTAAGAATGGCCCTATGCGGATTCCCACCCACAAGATCAATTCTTGGTCCATTACTTTTCATAGTATATCTAAATGATATCGGTTTTCTCTATATTTTTGACTTTTATTATATACGCAATACCAAATTCTCTGATTTCGCATAAAACCTTTCCCCTATCTCATACAATTAAAACCGTGAACTTGTAATTTTCCAATTGGCTTAAAAGGCAAATAATATCACTCAATATTGACAAAAAACCAAATTTAAGGTTTTCAAAAATCGGTTTTAGCAACCGCTCTTATAAGATATAAAAATAGGCGATACCCATAGAAACAAACAATTGACAAGTTTCCTCTTACTAAGTTTCCTCGTAACACACTCGATGAATCCTACTTACTTGGAAGCATCACATATTTATGTAGCAAATTGTTTTCCAAATATTCTGGAATTTTATTTAGGCTTAGACACTTTTACCCATTAATACTTTATTTACCCTTTATAACCGTTAGTTCTAAACCGCCATTCAATATTGTAAAGTATAATTTGGGCAGACCGGAACAAACTGTAACTACATCGCATCCATTTTAAACAAAAAAAATTATTCGTTTATGTACAACATCGCCTTTTCTTGCCCACAAACCACCTTTATTTGCCCTCACTAAAAACTCTGACAATTCATCACATCATAAGCTCCAAATATCAACTTTTATGTTCAGATTTTATAATAATCTGCTTCCCGAGATTTTTACTCGTATTTTATTCACCTCAATGCCTCCACGACTATGCTGTTAGATCTGTGGATACATCTAGACCATACAACTTTAAAACTGATTGGCTCGTACACATCAGACAATCAAGGTCCTCATTGTTTGGAACAACAAAACCATGAACATTCAAAATTCTACCTCTGTATTGTCTCCTTCAAAATAAGTTAACAATTTATAAAAAACAAAAAATTAAAAACTACAAAATTTTTAAAATTTTACTTTTTCTTTAAACATATTGTTTGTCTTATCATGCTTATGTTTATTGCATACAATGGCCCTTAAATATTAATTTCTACTGTTTTGGCGTAGATCTATGTATATCACAACACCGCTGTCTGACCCCTTGGCAGGTTCACTTTTTTAGAACAAATTTAACCAGTAGCGACAGAGTTTTGACAACCGATTTTATAGAGACATATTTGTGAGTTCATGCCCATATCAGTACAATTCAACGGCGGTCGTCTTGCCGTTGGCCTACGGGGTCTTGGTTTTTATGTTGTGCACCCTCTGTGTGCCCATTCCCCATGGGGTTCTGTGTGTAACTAGATTTCTTGTGCAAAATCATATCTCCCCGCGATGAAAACTCTCAAATTTGCTCAGGAATGTGAGTTGTCATTGCTCGTAGCCCGTTATGTTTATTTATATTCTGGTTTAGTCATAATGAATGAGACCAAACAAGCGTGATATATTATTTCTTCTACCTATCTTACATTTTATTTGAACTCTTACCAGTTGATTATTTACATATTGTTGAAACGAGTATCTACTCTCATTGTTATTAAACCGTGGTATACTTCACTATTTTTGCATGATCATATTTGTATCTTGCCATTTACATTGGTTTAGGCTTCTTGTACTCATTTATATTTATATCTTTTCATATAATTGCGCCTTTAAAAATGACTACTCAGTTAATCAACTTGTCATTACCAACTATTGCACTCTGTATTGGTATTGTCTTGTCTCCTCTGCTTTGTTTGTCTGTCTCTGCACCTTTTTTCGTTTTACGTTCTTTTTGCACATGTATTTTCTTTGTCTTGTAACTTCGAATAATAAGGGTGGCCAACTACTTCGAGCTTTGCATCTGCTTGGTCACCCCACCGCTAATTAATATTGTTTACACTTGTTGATTGATCAATGTGAAAACAATTAAAAATGAACTAACTCAAAAAAAATTGAGTATTTTAGATGATCACTTAATACACACACAAAAAACAATTTCAAAATATTTGACTCAATCAAACCTTAAAAAGGTGCACAATTTATTCGGCATCTATTGACTCGTTCCGCCGCACGATCTGGTCCTTCTGCACTCTGACAAATCAGTGCAAGTCTTCGCTAGTAATTGTAGTATGTCTTCTTCTGTTTTACCAGACCCTTGCCTGCATCATTGTATATTTTCATTCGGTCCTTTTGATTTTTTTTTGTTGATATAGGCCAATTATTTTCATTTTTTTTAATAAAATATTTTTGGTCTTGCCAACCTATAAGATGACTCCTATTGAGGAAAAAATAGCCGCCCTCTTTGGTTCCGGAAATGCCCTTTCTCTGTTGGCTGGTGTAGGCCTATCTAATACCTAATCGAAAGTACACAGCTAATAATAACCAGCCAATTTAACGCGGTTTTCATCAACCAGGAGGAATTCGAATAATATGGCAGGGTACATCGTCCGAGTACTAACCCCAAACCACACTTATGCTTCTAAATCCAATAATCGATATTACTAGAACGTCATTCAACACCGACTCGTACCACCTATTGAACCCACGAATGCACCCAATAAAACAAACTTAATATGATCCTAAACTTATGCGAAAAGGTATTCTAATCTCTAACGGACTGTCTAACTTTTTTGTTCGCGAACGCACGTACGTCACAACTTGTAGAAATCGTAACAAGCCTTATCAAAAGTAGTATCTACTGACGATTCAAGTTCGCGGACGAAACCCTGGGCACTTTGGTGGATTGTCGCTTGTTTAAGGGTTAATATTATTTTTAGTACACTTTGATGCTTTCCTCCAAGTTTTTCCGACAAAGTACACCAGCAATACGACTTTAAACCACGGGTCTTCCCCCATTTACCTTTATGGGATTATACAATTAAAGTGGCAATTTGGAAAACCTGTACCTTGATATTTCAAGACATGGGTATTGCATCTTTTTGCTCTATATGTAGCTGACAAGCCAAGATACAAAGCCAAAAATACGAATAATAGTGGGGACCATTTTGAATTCAAGATGGCCGCCAAAAAAATTATCTTGCAACTTAAATAACGGTTTTCAGCTTATAGCAACCTTAGTATCACAAACATGGGTATTAGCCACCTTTTTAACCACTGTATGTTATTCATGAAGTCAAGATACAGCCAAATTGCAAAGTATATTCAACGGGCGCCATTTTGAATTCAAGATGGCCGCCAAAAGAAATTAGTTGCAACTTAAATAACGTTTCTATAGCAACCTTAGTATACACAACATGGGTATAGACACCAATTGTACTTTCTTAGTCGCCCACAATTGAGATATGGGGAAAAATATATTAAAAATAGGCCATTTTTGGAACTCCCAAGATTGGCCGCCAAACGGTGGTCGAAAAAAATGGGAACAAACCAAATTCGAGTTCCTAGTTGTCCCATAGTACCCAAAAAGATAAACATCAAATGGTAGCAAATAAGCCGACGACCAAAACATTACGCTAAGCACCATACTATCATTGAAATGGAGGCATGCTCTAAGCCCTAAGCCTTTTCTTTTTTCCAGATAGCAGCCCCCTGACATTTCCTCAGCTTGTCCTCTTTTCTCGATACAAGCGTGTTTTGGGATAAGAAACACCTTGCGTACATGTTAAAGTAGTATGAATGCACACCAACTCAAAATTTATGATGAAGTACAACTATGAATATTTCTTTTCAATACGAAGATACTTAATAATGGACTCTTGCATCGTATTGTACGCGTTCTTGTTCTAATTCCAGACTGGATTAATGGAATTCACTTTTTATTGTCCCACAGTATGATAACTTTTAAAAGTCTTCACCCGCATTTTCAAAACAGGGCTGTCCTATCATGTTTTGTCTTGGAAACGCCTTGATCACATTTCTTCCACATTAGCATATCTTCATTGGCTTCCATTAAAAAAGAACGTGTAACCTTTCAGTTGCTAACCATAAGATGTCTTGTCTACATGGCTTCCCCTGGATATCTTCAGACGACAATCAATCTCGCCTCATCTTGGACACTCTGTTGCGCTACCTTTTGTACGTTCTTATCGATATTAATGACCTGGTCAATACCCCACTACCCACCGTGCATGGTGAATCATCGAATCATCGATTTACCTCAACAACATCTAGACAATATGGATACGCCGACGATCTTGCCCTCTGCCCTCTGACCCGTCGGCTGGGACAGAATAGAAAGTGTAGACAGAAGTAGGAACGTACACTTTCTACTTCTGAAGCTAAGCGAAGCCAAGACCACCCGCTACTCTGCCTTCCATCTCAACACACAAGAGCTCAGCGCCAGCCTTCATCATCGCCAGCCGACGATCTTGCCCTTCTGCATCTGACCAGCGACGTGACAAAGTAGAACGTCCACTTCTTGCAGATATGGCCCTACTCAACTTGCAGCATATCTCAAGACCTGCAATCTCAGACCTGCATATCTCTTGCCATATCTCAACCTAATCGATCGTCTCTGCCAAACAATCCTACACACCAACCTATCTGGACGCGCGAAGCTTGACCGGCAGCTTACTTACGGCAGCATTTCGAGTCCGTATGCGCCAGGGTATCTTCGAGGAATAATACCTCCTGTGCCGACTTGTTGGATCATCTGGGGTGACGCCCAACGACTCTCTCACCTCCGCCTTGGCCCTGGTCTACAGCGCTGCCGCCCCAGCATGATGCAACAGCCTCACAGAAGAACTGGACACAGTACTCCCACCCCCCCACGAGACCTTGAGAACTTTACTGTTTGTCCTCCGTCCTACTCATCTGAGTTTCTATCAGTGCTTTCATTCAGGCATTGCACCTGCCATGCCTGCAGTGCTTCGGAGAGATCACCACACGCACAAACTAGGAAAAGCTCTCTGGACACAAGCATCTGCTGCATACCACTGTCAAAGAATCAACACCACCGGCCGACAGAGACCTGTGCGCTCGTCGACCTTTCTGTCGTGGACACGCTGCTAAAGTCTCCAGCTCCCCATTCACATCTTACAGACATGAAAGACTGCCTAGCTAAATACTTCAAGAATCCAGACCACTCACTATTACCCTATGACATAAACTACCACCTGGTAGCAATGCCCACGCAAGAAATGGGTCACCTTAATCCGGATCGAGGGGGTCTGTCCTTCAACAGCATAATGGCAACCGATGGGGGCTAGCGGCATTTCAGCCTGCCAATGTGGGGTTCTCCCTCACAACTGAGGATCACATTCTATATGAGTGCCCTACCTTTCGCCCACCGGTGGACATAGACCTCTCAAACCCAAACCAATCACAGTGAAGCTACTTCCAAGCCCCCCCCCACCCCCAAAGGAACCGGCCCCCACCGTCTACAAACATATTTAGCTGCTGCCTCATAGACACAAGAAAATAAGAAGAAGAAGCTAGGTTTACGTTCATTCTGAGCCGAATTCTTTCCTTTTTGTCTTCAAATTTGAATTCTTTACTACTTTGATTTTATTATATTTAATACCGGTGTCTGTCTGTCTGTCCGTGTCTATTTTCTTGGAGACCGAGGGTCGCATGTTCCTGAATCTTGGTGGGTGGTGCCCCTTGACTCGGGCACATACCGAGTTTTGGTATTGATTGGTTTAATGGATCAAATGCATCAAGGGGTTCATCAGGTCAAAGAGGTCAAAGGGGGTTAAACATTGGTGTAGAACATGGAACTTGGTGGGGGGGTTCGGGGGTCGATTGTGATGCAAAAAATTAAAGGGTAACACTGACAAGGTCATCGGGGTCATTCAAGGTCAAAGGAACCAACCGCGGTTTTTTAACTTTGTGTTTGTTTGTGGTTGGTGTAACGCGTAAGATTTGGCCTACTTTAGTCCCTGGGAGATTGGGCTCTCGGTTGTAATCAACTTCAGTTCATTTCTTAAGGGACATAATGGCATGAAAAAATTAACATAATGAAAAGGACCTACTGAATCAATTCCACGAGTTTGAAAACAATTTGGATGTTTCCATTATAAAGAAATTCAAGAGAATTTACAAAATCTTTCTCGGGACGAGACGGAAGAAAGAATACAAATTAATGCCAAACAACATTATAATCAATTCTAGGTGTCACAAAATTTTGATTTCACGCGTCGAAATTTAAGATTGAAAAAATGAGACTGAGACCTTAATTATCTATTTTCTTAATAAATATTAATTTATTTAAAAAATATAAAAAAACCGCACTTACATTTTGTTGATAAACTTTAAACTCTAGTTATAGGAAGATTTGCAGCTTCGAACTCTAAAAAATAAAACTGCTCCCGGAGTGAAAATGTTAACCTTTATTGTATTCTTGAAAAAAATTGCATGGCATGGTGGGACAATTATGCCTATTTACGTACGTAACGTGTACTTGTTCGTTTTCTTCTGGACTGATCCGGTCCTATTCAATTTGTTTATACAGTATTTAAATGTAATGTCCTTTCATGTATGCACACACTGCACCGTTTTTTTTGAAGAATACTGCAACCGCCACACATGAAAGTCATCGCATTGGTTTAATTACGTACTTACACTACATATAAACAAAGTAAAATGGCCATGAAGGTTGTCCTCTGAAATTTAAGCATTTACAATTTTAGCAATCTTTACCAATGGTAAAAAAACAATGGTCATAGAATGATACAAACTATACTTTTTGGAATCCTTAGACTAACGGATAATATGGCATACATTCAACCACGATGTTGGATCATTTTAAATTTTGACCCCTGTGTAGATCTTAAATTGTCCTATTAAAAAAGTGACACAGAACACTTTGAGAGTAATAACTACTTTGCCTTGATACAGATGGTCCATACTAACTATCAAAGGTGTTAAACCTTTTTCTTGTAATGGAGGATGACGATGATGTTTGACCTAGACGACCCAATGTTCCCGGAACCACGGTAGGTGGCGGAGCACACGACTTAGGGGCTTTGACGGGACACTTTCAATTACTTTAGTAGTAAATACAGGTAATGACCTAAAAATGCCCAGATATCTATGATGTAGTCAACATTTTTACATTTTATGACATGAAACCCCTTAGAATGGTTTCAACAGGTTGGAAACGCTGGAAATACATACGAACGTCATACACTGAGCAAAAAGTGATTTTAATTTTTATTTAAAGTTAGTTTCTTGGAACTTTATCCTGGCAATAAAGGAATAATGTATCTAATCCACTATATCTTCGGTTCTTAAATTCGGGGAAGCGACATCTCCCCTCCCCTCAACCCTAACCACCCTCGACAATATGCATGAAATGCACGAATAAAAAAAATCCCACTCCAGTGAACACCTTCATGTAATGGCATTACAGAGGTAAGGTGATCTGATTGAACATATGAGAGACGCCCTCCTAGAGAGAGAGATAGAGAGAGAGAGATAGAGATAATATAGAGAGAGAGACAGATCAGACATAGGAACTTAGCCTATTAAATATAGATTTATTACAAATAAAATACCTCTCAACCCCTAAATTTCGTTTAAAATACGAAAAACTTGCACTTTTTTTATTGCTATTTCAGCTGAAAGACTTGCACGGCCGCCGTGAAATAATGGCCACTCGAGTTCTTATCCTTGTAACTGAAGTGGGATTGTGCTTATACGATCGTTCCTGGTTCTCCAGACCAGACCTGCAATACTTGCTGCCAAGGACCAGCAGGACCAGATGGTGTCAATGGTCTTCCTGGACCCGCCGGGAATACCAGGCTCCACCTGGCAACAATGGACTCGGCTTACCGGGACGCGACGCAGAGATGGCAGGAAGGGAGATCCGGAAAGGAAGGGAGAAGGGAAACCAGGAGAGGCCGGAGTGGGTGAAAGTAGGCTGGTTTCTGGACAACCGGCCCATCAGACTCGTGGAAATCCGGATTGCAAGACCTCCCGGGCAAGGTTGGTTCCAATAGGAAGGATGACCCAAAGAGGTGCTGTGGGGGGGAAAAAGGACCAGAAAGGGGAAAGTGGAATCAAGGGAGAATCTGGAAGCAAAGGAGAGTCAGTGGCAGCTGGAAGATCCAAGAAACAATCTGAATTTACAGCAATTAAACAGGTTCCCAAGCAGGTGTCCAGGTTTGGCCAATACAAACACATACTTTCGAATAGGTATGGCCAACAATCGGGAGTCAACTCGACTATACAAATCGATCACTTTCCAGATCCAGGTACTTATGTTCACGTACAGTTCTATACAGCAAAGGAGTATACTGATATTGTTTGATAAAATAAAAAATGGCGGTAGTGTTGTTTCAGCGCGCCACTGAGGTTGCCCCGACGCGATGGGAAAATTGTGGCTATCTTAGAACTGGAAGTCGGGGTGAAAGGTATGGCTACAGTTTCATAATCAAATGCGTAGTGGGACGGTGTGTGTCATGGCAATAAACGTGACAATCGATGTCAGTTGTCTGGACATTTGCTCTATGAACAAGAATGAATCCGGGGAAAGTCAAAGACGAACACTAGATAAATACATTGAGCACAAAATGAGTAGTTTCGTAACTATGCACGCTGAACCGTTTAGTGCTAATTTGCATATTTTTAAATAATTTAAGGTGAAAGGTGGTGATCGACACACCGATCGACAACCCCCACTTTACTTATCAAATTTAGATGTTGCTACCTTTCAAATACCAATTTATTTAACACTTTCGTGTTACTACTACAAAATTTTAATCCGATGTGTTGGTACTTCAATGTGAAGAGAAAAACATAATGTAAAACGAACTTTGAAAGGTATTACCTACCTCTAATGCAACGGAAGTTGCATTTATAAGTGTGCAGAAAAATGATCTTATTCAATTTTTGGTGTAAAATATAAAATAAAGAGGAAAAAATCAAAAGTTAAGTACTACTGATAACTTTGCAATTGCATTTACACGTTGGTATACCCGTACGTTACATCTTTATCCCTGGGGCACTGTGGTGCAGTGTCTCAGCAATCGCCTCATAACATAAGGTTGTGGGTTCGAGCCCTCGCTGTCGCCATGTGTTGTGCACTTGGGCAGGCCACTTTAACCTCGCTTGGCCTTTTCACCCAGGAGTATAAATGGGTAACAGGTTATGGTGGGAATGCAAAACAGACTCGTGTGTGGGAGGACGGCGAACCCCCCCCCCCCCCCAGCCAACATTATATGGTGACTTCCAGTTGGTCTAATCCCACTTGGTCTAATGGCCATTTTGGATAACTCCAATGGTAAATCCCATTTAGTCCATAACCAGTTAGGCAATAACATTAGTCTAATGACTATGTAGTCTCATATCCATATGGTCTAAATCTCAATCGTCTAATATCATAACCGATTTGGTCTAATGCCAATTGGTCTAATACCCATCTGGTCTAATATTCATATGGTTAATACCATCTGGTCTAATACCCATTTGGTCTAATATCCATTGGTCTAATGTCAATCTGGTCCAAATGGGTATTAGACGAACATAAATATTGAAATCAGTTGGAAACATTAGACCAATGGATATTAGACAAAATGAATAATTAGGACCAAGCTGGATTATTAGATGCAAAATGGGAATTAGACCAAATGGTGTTGTGGTTATTTAGACCAAATGGTAGTAGGACGAATATGGGCATTAGACTAGATGGGCATTGAACAATACGGCTATTCGACATTTTGGTTGTAAGATAAATGGAGTAGACTTAATGGTTATTAGACAATATGGGTTTAGACCAATTCAAAGTTTTGGTGTAAGATTAAATTGGGATGTTGAGACTTAAGGTTATAGACAATATGGGTTTAGACCAATTCAACGTTAGACCAAATGGCTTATTAGACCAATGGGATTAGACCAAATGGCAATGAATCATTATATGAGGAGTCTGGCCCAACGTCAAGACAGAGAGATGGGCACTCGGCCTGGGGGCACCATTGCATTTTTATCCTGAGTAATATTGTCCAATTAAGTGGGTAGTGTGTGCGCCAGCTATTTTTAAAAAACGGACTCCATACATGTTAGTATAGGATAATATTATCATTGAAGGGGGCGGGTCATAATGCTAATGATAATCAGGCAGGGGAGCCAAGAAATCATTAAATCCATTGGTCAACACGTTATCAAGAAATATTGATGATAATAAGGTAAAAAAATTCCTGATATGAATAAAGCTGTATTCCACCTGGGACAAGTCGCTATCACAATTCTCAGAATTATGTCTCTGTAGAGCCACGGTTCTTATTAAAAAAGGCTTGTTGTAAAGCCTTTCTATTTCTATAAATGTTTCCGTGATTACGTATTTAACTAATGCCAACGGAATTATAACACATCCAGGGGAAGGACGCCTGATTTCGAGTTGGATTTTGGAGGTGTTGAGCTCCTGTGGAGCTCTAGGAAAAAACAATCCATTCACCGGCTTAAGAGCCTGATTGCTTTCTCCAATACCGCTTGATGAATCCTTCAATTTTTTTTTTTAAAAAAAACCATTTTTTTGTTTTTTGTACGGCAAAGAAGACATCATTTTAATCAATTGGTTCTGCGAACTTTTAGTTCGTAGACGATATATGGAGAAAATGCATTTGAAAAATTTCGCAGCCTTTCGGAAATCCTAGATTGCTAGAACGTTTTTATTCAAAATAGTCTATTCTCATGTATTTGGGGTCCTACCACGCCTACGACTCCACGAGGTCCGAGTACAAACGTATACAAACGCCCACCGAGAATACCGCGATCATGCAACACAGCGTTACCCGGACGTATTATTATTATATATTATTATTAGCCAATCAGCATTTATATATCGCTACACGAAAGAACGGAGCGCTTTACAAAAAATATGACAGAGGAGGAAAAACAAAGAACCAAAAATTATGGAAAAGTGAGTTTTCAGCTGTCGCTTTTGAACACAGGCAGGACTGCACTTACGGGAGACATTCACGGAGAGATTGTTCCAAAGACGAGCAGCAGCGATTGTAAAGCTCATGTCACCAGCACGTTGCAAGATATAGAAACAAGAGCCGGGTACGATCTGATGATGAGTGCAGTCGTTGGCATATATTCAGCAGGATCCGTGTTCTGGAGAGCATCAGGGTGATAGATAACTTGGAGCCATATCATTAAGGACTTTGTAGACGTACCAGCATGAGTTTGTATAGAATTCTTGTCTAACAGGGAGCCAATGCAGTTCCCATAAGCAAGTTAGTAGAGGACAGTGCGTATCGAGCATGCCCGCTCTGAGGGGGCAAATTTCCTCTTAGGGGGGGCAAAAAGGCAAGTTTCCGGGTCAGAGGGCTAAAAACGGTGATTTTAGCATGATTTTTGCACTTTTGTTGTCCGGGGGGGGGGGCAACCGGCCCCTGCCCCCGCCTGTTACGCCACTGGTAGAGGACTGGTCCAGTCCGCAAGCCAGTCACCACGAGCAGCTTGTTTTGCAGGCGTTGAAGACGAGTAAGGTCAGCCGACGCAAGCCAAGAAGAAGAGAGTTTGCATATAAGGCGGGAAAGAACCAGACCTCTAACAACATGTGACATAAATCAGTGTGATTGAACAACGCCGTATACGCCCCGAGGTATGTGAAAATTTACAGATTTTACAAATAGAGTTTGATGAGAATACATAGCTGAGAGACTCATCGAAGGTGACGCCAAGATTCTTAATTGATGTTGATCTCTGGATGGATAATTCACCTAACTTCAAAGTAATGGTGGGAAAGAGCAGCAGAAAACATTTCGTTCGCGATAAGAAAAAACTTTGTCTTATCCTGGTTTAAACGAAGCATGTTATGAATCATCCATGCATTGACAACATCAATGCAAGAAGATAACCTGGCGAGCACCGCGTGGACAAAATCACCCTCAGATCTGGGATCAAATTCGGCACATGAAGTTGTAAACATCAGCATAGCGTGGAAAAAGAAATATCAAAAGCACCCACTTATTTGCCAATGGGGGATGTATACAAAATAAACCAGGGCCGATAATTGAGCCCTGCGGCAACGAATATCTCAAAACAGGCATTACAAACAAGCTTCCACGGAGCAGTGACAAAATATAATTAGGATGATGTCATAAACTAGTCTATTTACATAGTTCCTCTCAGCCATTACGCGCGCCGGCTAGCTCTGGCGATAATGAAGTATTGCATAAACATTACCGTGATCACGAAGTGACCACCAGCACGAGGGTGAATTCCTCTGTAAACACTACGCACGCCCCCGAAGGCTACGGCGGTCAGGTTAGTACGTATATCCTGTTTATAAAATTGAAAAAAAAAGTTGCGTAAATTGAAACAAGTGTTTGAAAATTCTCAAAACTGGAAAAATACGAAAGGCATATGCGCGAAAAAAATGGAGACCCGTAGAGATTGCGTGTTCCACTTTTCCGTGTCTGCGGAGCCCGAAGTTTACCCGACAAAAACGTTAATTTTCTCGCTAGGTTCTATAGGTTCAGACACAACGACGACCATATTTCAAAAAAAAACTAGTAACGGCCATTGATGTAAAAAACCTCCATAGATATCCTTCGTTTTCCGGAGAATTTGAGCTTAAGTTTCATTTACACACATTCGCTATGGCGGGGATGATAAACGTTGTCTCTCCGCAGTTACAATTTAGTAATACTTTCGCGTCTGTTCACACAGGACCTAACACCGTGGGAAATACTACCGGACCGCCGTACCCGAAGGCGGTGGCAGGTACATGTAAAAGGCAACATGCAAATAATACTGGACCGAGGAGAGCATCAGCTGTTACGCAGCATTATTTTCAGTAAAGTAACAGAATTTCCAGAACTTGAGAGACGGGATAAAGCTCAAGTGGAATCCCAATACAGCATTTGATGTTGAGGTTTAAGCATCTTTTTGGTACTTTTTCGAGTTTTTCTGTGACATGTTGGTTGTAATATAGTCAGGCACGGACTAGTTTTGGCCCGTAATAGGGGTGGATGATGTAATTATGCTTATAAAAATGGTTTGTTCCGAAAATAAATAACTAGTATGAAGAAGACTAGACGATTTTGCGCAAGCACCGTTATTGTTTCAATATATTGCAGAAAGGAGACTATGGATTTGATTGGGATCAAACAGCAAACAGAGTCATTGGCAGCAAATGCTGCAAAGTCCAGGGACGTTTGGCGGTAAGATTCATAAAGCTACTTCACTGGAAGGTAGGATATCAACCTTCTTGAAGAAAAAAAGATATGCAATGTAGCGTTAGGGGCAATAGCCGCCACAAGGGCAAAGTACTTCAGGACAATATTGCATCGCTACTAAAACCCTTCAAGCAGACTTTTTTACGAGCCCTAATCCATTTTCTTTAGGAAGTTTATACTTGATCGGATTTTGTCAGTCACGCCGCCGAAGTAAGTTCTCTGAATAAGGAGCTATTGTCCTCCTTGTTTTACCAAGAAAAGATTTCTGTCACTCAGTAATAGCTCACCCCTGATGTGTAAATGAAAAGGGTTTTCAACACTACTTAATGTAATTCGGGTATAGATACAAGCTATGGCAATAAGGGACTAACTCTTTAGCAATTCCTCAACAATGGGAAGATCGTGTTTTCCTGCTCTGCAACAGGTTGGAATGGTGTTTTGAATTAGTGGCACATTGGGATAACCTCAATTAATGGATTAGTTCGTAGTTGAAAATATTCAGCACAATGTAACATTTATGAAGTTTATGGATTCGGATTTGTTCAGTCGTGCACGCTCAAAGATCTCAAAGAGGAAAATATTCTACGGTCTTCTTTTTCAATTCATACAACAAACCACTAAGAACATTTACAATTTAACAAAAATCATTAAAAAAGACAAAAACTATGGGACGAGCACGGGAAATGTTTTCTTTTTTCTTTGTCTCAATTAAGTTACAAACATTCCCAAATAAGACTAAAAAAAACCTTACAAACATTTAAATTATCATAAAATCAAAACAAGTTACCCTTAAGGCAAGATTCAAAAAGCAAAAAGAAAAACAGGCAATCAGAAAGTATAACATTTATAGTCGGCACTCGTAAACTCGAAACTGGATCTTAAATATTCTTTTGGGAGTACAAAAAACCTAAGCATGGTATAAGGAAAGGGAATGAAATAAGCACGGGGATGGGGCTATAAATGATATTTCCCCAATTATAATACGCTACACAAAAGTTTAAAGGCAAAGCAGGCTGTAAGCAATAACAAATGCTGGTAGATAAAACGAAAGAAAACAAATAGGTACAAAGTGGTATCAGGAACGAATGATGATTTGAGTCTAACAGAATCTTTCCACTGCTGCATCTGAATAAAGTAACATTCAAATTCTGCAAACACTCAAAAGTATATACAACCCCATAAATGTAAATGGATGCGTTAAACATGTTATGTTGATATGGGAGGTAAACAATGACCATGAGCCCCAATCATAAAAAAAGTGCGTATGCATAAGGCATGAGGTGATTATGCTGGACCGGGTGGGTTATTAAAATTTTATGAATATTGCAAAGTTACCTATAGTAAAATGTCAGGACTGTTTTACCCAAATTGGGTCGAATTTTCAGAAGGGTCTAAGCAACACCTGAACAGATAATTTAGTGAACGGAAGATACCAGTGCCTTAGTAAATAGGCACTCCATGCCGGCCCGGTAGGAAGTCAGGTTCAAAAGTAATATTTTGAAGCTGCAGTACCGACATGAAATTGTACAAAAGCAATAATACGTTGGTATTTATAGAAAGATAACAAATGTAATTTAGATTCTATAAAGATACTATGTCAAAAACAGGCTTCTGTTGGAAGTAAGGACTTCACAAAAGTCGAAGTTACGTGCATTTCCCTCTACCCAATTGGTGTGCTGTAGAGCGTGCATTTTTCAACATTCCCGATTCTAGGAGGATGTCCGTCAACTTGTGTATGGTCAATCAGAGAATTCGCAATCAATAGACATTTGGTCCCGCGATCTCTTATTGTAGGGTGGAAAAGCCCATGATTTCGCCATGTGCTTGATGCCAAATTTTGATTCCAGTCTGTCTAAAAAAATATCGTGATCGGCTGTGTCGGAAGGCAGCAGGACTGTCGAGAAGACATGAGGACAGCTTTATTTTTATCAAGGGAGCAGAGAAAACTCATTCTTGACCTTAAGAAGAGCAGTCTCTGTAATATGGTGACGCTTGTACGCAGATTGAAGATGCTCACCAAGATTATTGCTGTCCACATGTCCATAACTTGACGTGCGCTGCATTCTCAAGACTTTAGAGAGAGAGGGCAGGTTGGTATAGGCCGATAGTTCTTAAGACAGTTTCTGTCAGCATTGCTCTCGTAATCACGGGTGTAATAATAGATTCTTTCAGAGCAGAAGGGAAAATGCCGCTGGAAAGAGAAGCATTAACAATTTTAGTGCTTAAGGGAGCCAAGATGTCAAGGTTCTATTTGACAAGCCAAAATGGGAATGTATCCAAGGAACAAGATTTATTTGAAATTGTCTAATTATATCAGCAACGTCATCACTTCCAAGCAAATGAAATTCGGATAGAAAAATTGAGATACAGTGTCATATTCACTTAGATTGGCACTAGCAGAGACATCTTTAGAACTAACATCATTCCGGATTTTTTCGACTTTCTCTATGAAAAAGTCAAGAACTTGTTGGCATAGGTCGGTTTGGATCAGAATCAGGTAAGAATTGGGAGGCATTAAGAAGGCGTTGATGTGCGATACAGTCTTTAGAGTTAGAAGAGATGCACTTATTAGTGAAAAACCTGTAATCTTAGATTCCAGTAGGGAGTTTGACAAACCAGTCCTTCTGCAGTCTAATTGTTCTTTGTCCTCTTCAGATCGACTTTTCTTCCATCGGCGTTACCAGTCTGCGCCTTTCATGTCTTGCTTCGTGGATCACCTCGTTATACCAGGAAGATTATGCTTGACGATCATTGTTCTTTGTGATCAAGGGCACACTTCACTTTAAAAAAGAAGAGGTTATGGTGTTGAAGGATTTCCAAGGACATAAGGATTCTCAGAAAGCGGGCTGATTCAATGTTGGCATTTAACAAATTGCGAAAACCCCCTGATGATCAATTTTTGCCATATTCACGACAAGGTTTTGGTTATGTAAGGGGCTTGAGGTTTGGTACAGCGGATGGAACATTTTATTATATAGTGGTAATCATAACCCATCATCCTGGGAGCATCCGCGATCAACCTTCAACTTATGAACAAGATCATCCTCCAATACTGTATATCACAAGATCAAGATCTGACCTGCTGATGCGTATGATCCTCAGATGTTTGTCATATCCAGAATTCCCAAGCTATGCAGAACCTATTAGTGGTTCAGTGCTGATCCCATAGTGTAAGTTATCCCCGATTAGGATGGATTTATGTGGTGTGGCACGTCTTATCTAGGAATATCTCAAATTCTTCAAAAATTCAGAAGTTATAAACTTATTTACACGAGATGGCGGTGTCAATGTATACCACATTTGGATATGGTTTTTGAGGGTGACCATGCAGTGTTCGAAGGTGATTGAATCGATACAAGATGGTAGGGGCCGTAGGTTAAAGACTTTTTGGCCGGATTCCAATGCACGCCTCCATAAGTAGCACTACCACGTGGGTAATTGAAAAAAATTCATACCCGGGAAGGGTAATTCACCAATGATATGGGTATCCACAAGTAACTTGGTTTTCCACTATAATCATGTATCACATGTGACAGACAATGATCTAACATAGTAATTGTTTTGTTCAGTATGGAGTTTGCGTTCCAAACATGAACAGTTAATATTGTCAAATGGAGAGAAACGCGGAATTGATCTAAGGTTAGAGCAGTTCTGGCACACAAATTCTGTCTCCTCGGGGAGAGCGTGTGAGAGTAGCTCGAGTGAACTGGTATAGGATTTTGAGTATTTCCATGAGGGGACTCAGAAAATGTAAGCACAGTTTCTGTTCAGAAGATTTACGCCTCATGTTGATCCAGCACGCCGACTTCTGAAATGAAAAATATCCAGATCTTTGAGGGTGGAATAAGTTTCATATGGTATCTTCATGTTTCTAGACACAGAGGCAAAAGACTGAGCAACTCAAGACTCTGGCCTATAAGTGAATAGTACTGTAGGGGATTCATTTGGACGGTTGGACTGCTGATGTAGAACAGTTCCATTCATCTTGAGTAGTTGAGTGGGCTTGGTATTAATTCCAATCATTTGCATATGCTGAGTAAGTGATACTCCAAGCTTAATGGAGCATATGTAAAAACCGGCGTTTGTAAAACGGAAATCGCCTAAATGTTACTTCGCTTAATTTCCCTGTGATTGATTATTTATTACAGGAGTATTTAGTTGAATCTTGTTTGTAGAACCAACAATTAACTAAAAACAAATATCTTGGAAATTCAAAATTTTTTAGGTTTTTTCTTTTTTTAAAAAATTATGGTTGAATTTTGTGAACTTACGCAGGGCAAAAATGTCGCGCTGACTATTGATCAAACAACGAATTCTCCCAACTTTCACTTCTGTGGGAATCTCAATCAAGTCTCTGTCCAGCCTGCACCGAGTCATCTCATTTATTAGCTTGATTAGTCTCTAGCACAGGCACAAGTTTTATGAAAGGCGGGATGAATGGGCGGTTTGAGCCTATTACCGCGGGTGATTGGCGACAGTCAATTTGAGGCAGATGAGGGGGTCGAGACAGCTTGTTAAGTGTTGAATACCGTCCTCATATCAAGATGCCGGGTGATGTAAAAAGGCAAGACAAAATATACACATGCATACAAAGCATAATTGGACAATGTCGGTGTCGCATGGCACCAGTGTTGTCATAGTTCGACAGTTAAACAACATACATTACATCAATATAGGCTCCAGGATTATTCCGGCTAGTCCGTAACAACATTGAGTTAGGGGGTCAAATGACCTCACAACGGGTGGCCACAATTTTGCAACTTAAGTGGGAAATTGGTGTGTGAAGCCGAGCTGAGACTGAGTGATTAGACGGGGATTAGACTCATGCAGTCATTAAATGGTCTGAGCTCAATGCATATCTGTTATCTTGTTGATTTTAGTTTGAATTCTACCTCAATCCAATTTTATCAAACAGAGAAAAAATACACATCCGCAATGTGTAAATATGTGAAGTCTAAAACGTTTTACAAAATTTGGCAGTGGTGGAATATTCAGCACCACACTGATCTGCGTGTTTGTATCGGATGATTATTTTAACTTACCTAGGGAGTCCAGTTTTCGCGCCAGTGAAGCAATTCAATAAATGGGAGGGTAGGGAGAATTAAGCGAAGTAAGCGATTAGGCGATTCCGTTGTTTGTTTTACCAAACGCCGTATGTACACCTGTGCCACAGTAAGTAACAAGTTTAGGCAATGCAATCCACACCCAGGCTGAAAAATCATCATCAAAACCACTTTTACAAAGATCCAATTGTAGAAAGCAAATATAGGCCTCAGCAGAACCCAGGCATCTAACACAGACACTGGTAGAAGTTAGATGGTGATGAGTCGATGAGAACTCAGATGATGACCATAAAAATTGCAGAAAAAAAGCAGGAGCAATCAACAGATGGCAGCAGTTCAATCAGCGCCTAGAGTATTTTGAGGTCAGTCAGCAGCCAGACTCAGTCAGCGCCATAGAGTATTGACAGGACCTGGCCCATGTGGAACCACATTTGATCCAAATTCATTTCAAGAATGATTTGTGTCATACTTGGTGCATGTTTTCGTGACTTAGGCTCGTTTGATGGGTTGTCTGTGACTGTTTGCAGCAAACGTTTTTCCCACAGTTATGACAGAAAAATGACATTATATTTATCGTAGTCTTAAACACCATAGAATCTAATCCATTGTTTAATGGGGGTGGGATTTAGATAGAGTGCTAATTTTCCGTATTGCCGTTACTGTTTGTTAACACAGGGATACCAAATCATCCACCTTCCCCATGAACACATCTTTGTCATCGCGATCCTGCCGCCTAGTTTTCTTTTACCCTGAAGGTAAAAGATTCATGAGACCTATGACGACCAAATTGTGAATGTTAGTATTAACAATATTTTCATATAGGGTCTGAGGTCTGTTGTTTTCTAGGGTCTGGTCTTCAGATAACACCCCTTTTAATTTCCTTACCTTTTTTTTTTTCTAATTGTGCCTAGGACGAGGGCATTGCGTTTACACGGTCTCGTTTTGGCATGTGTCCGCTCTAGCCATCGGGCCAGCCGTCGTTATTTTTTGTACCGGATAATACCATCTATTTAGTGTTGTATATTATATGGCATTTATACTATTGCCCAGTACATCTATGAAAATATTGTTGATAACTACCTTCCCAATTGTCGTCATAGTCACAGTAAGCATTTTACAAGAACAACCGGGGGGGGGGGGTGTCTTAAACAAACGACCCATACGTCGAAACAACAGAACCTCAGACCCTCAGGTAAACTTACTTTCCGGGACTGATGTTTCGAGGTCTGATGTTTTCGAAACACAGGGGGATGTTTCGAAACATCATACCTCGAAACAAAAGACCTAACCCGAAGTGATTTTTCCCCGAAGTCAACATTTCACTCCTGGGTCTGATTTTTGAAATTCAAGTAGAACCTACCGTGCCTTGACAGAGGGGAAGAAACGTTCTTCCGTCGTCATCTTAATCTTATTGCTTACAGGCCTACAATTACATTGTGAGGTGCATCCAGCGCAGTGTAAAGCGTTTACTATTGCCTGTACATGGTTGGAAATATGCAAACGTTCACGGCAAACAACACACGGTGCCGAAGTATACTCCGTTACGTTACCTCAATCTAATAAGAATATTTTGTCGATCGTAGCGATTTTATGCAAATTCAGCAACCAACGCACGCAAGGACATGATCCTGCTCCGGTTGAAAACAGCAAAATTAATACTCACGAATTTTGGGGTATTTTTCAATACGATTTTTGCAATTCAAAAGGAAAGGGGTGTGAAATGCTTTGAATATGGGCGTGGGATGCTTGTGGAGCCTGACGTAACCTGAAAATGTGGGTCTTTAGAGAACTGAAATCCGGTGAAATGGGATCTTGTGAACTTAAAGGAATAAATTATGGGTCCGTCAGCTTAAGGAACTGCATATATCTTCGGCTTTGGGGGCATTTCTAAAAGGGTAGGTGTGTTCCAACACTCTAAAAACAATGTTAACCGCGGCGGATAACACCCTTAATTAACACTTCAACGTGTTAATTTGAATTTTTTGTAAAAGTTACGAGTATATAAAGGAGTGTTTGCACATCATTTACACTAAAACATGTTAAAAACAATTTAAAGGCATGCCTAATATCCCCTTTTCCGCAGAACACCACATTTTAACGCCGGAAGTGGTCCATATTTTGAATCTTAAGAAAGCTAAATCATTTTCTCATTGAAATCTTATAGGTATTTATTTTTGGATGTTATGAGCGAAAATGGTGCCCCGTTTTGTCGCCAATAATAATGTTACAGAGTGCCTATGGGTTTATAAAATCCAATCATAACGGATTGGAATATCGACGAGTAACTTTACGGTGGGGTTTTTGGGGTCAAGGTAATCCAAATCAAGACGAAAACTTATATAATTTAAAATGCGTCGGGCCATCCCCTTTAATGTTAACGATTATTACACATTACAGTGTGTAATATCCTCCTACATTAACACCTTATTAAACCAAGAAAAAAGGTTTGTCTCAGAAACCTCACTCCTTTTGTTAAAATTGGTCTTTGACCGCATATTTTTATCTCGATTAAAAAAATTAGAAAAGAATGATAATTCGGCCAAAAATGAAAAAAAAGTGGGTCAAAATGCAATATTTTTTTAAAATCCGCATTAACAAAAAAAAAAAAATTTCAATCCCCAAATTTTGCTCCCTCTAACAAAACGTCGACAGAAGTTAAGTTCCACTCACAATGCAAAAGGCAGTACTACCCCCCAATACGTGCACACTTACGTTTGCTCTACCCACATATTTTGGACCGCTCAAAAGTAGACCAATTATATACCATACAAGGCCCACGTCTGATGACAACCCTTGTCATACCCAAGCCCACATTTGCCTGGCTTGCCCACAAACTGAAATCCCATGGGCCCCAATAGGGCACGGGTTCTCTTGCTTCTAATATTATTCCACACATTCGGTTGAAATCTTGACTTTGGTCTGAGGTCTGTTGTTCGAGGTCCGTTGTTTCGAACACCCGGGGGATTTCTTGGATACTGCATTTAGCCCAGAAGCTAGCGAAATATTTTGTACCATCTCAAGTACAAAAGGTTTGAGTGTATTAAATATGTAGACGCGACTGACAGGGACGCCTGAAACATAATTCTTAGTGCCACAATGGTACCATTAAGGAAGGGGTCAAGCAAAGTTTGTACAGGGGTCCATTTTTAAATTGACCCATACTGTTTGAAAAGTACATCATTTGTATTTGTCTAAGACCCACAGGATTCAGGAAGGTAATAGTTTGTACTGCTACAACGTAAAGTTTAGGGGTTATAGGCTGAAAACATCAAAATTAAAAAAAGGGTCATGTCAGTTGTCCAGGGTCAAATTTTAAGTTGCTCCACTTTTGGATAAAATGGTGCAAATTGTTGGTGGAGCGCATAGGATTAAAATAAGGGATAGTTTTGGTGTGTGTATGTCAAAGCCTTGCTTAAGAAAGTAAGGGAAAAAAGGGGAAACAAAGTCAAGCACCATTGAATGCATTGGACGTTGACCTTCTGTGCCCCCTACATCGGTAACTAGTTATTTTAGACGTCAAACAATTCCTTTTTTTCTAGTTGTACGTCGCAATCAACCAAAGAACACCCTGGACCCTAGAGCGCAACACTGGTCCTAGAGCGCACGTTTTGTGCTAAAATACCACTAGTCATTAGTGTATACTGCCCAACGGCGGTCATTTAAACTTAGGTACCAGTCAGCCGTGGCTTGAGCGAGCGCTATAAATCGCCGAGATTCCGTGAGGTTGGTTTTATTTAGCATTAAATAGGAATGTGCGCGAAGTGCCGTCGGTTGATAGCCGTCGGTGACTAGAAGCGATTCGATGTACCCACACATTAAAACCCCATAACAGCTTCAATAGAGTAGGGTTGTTTTTTTTTTCTTTTTTTTTTTTTTTTTTTTTTTTTTTTTTTTTTTTTTTTTTTTTTTTTTTTTTTTTTTTTTTCTTTTTTTTTCTTTGTGATAAGATATTGTGTATAACAAAAAATTCCGGATCCGAATTTTATTACAAAGTTAGGGTTTTCTATATTTGAAGGACGTCGATTTGAGCTGAGCTATTTCAGACAGTGATATGTGACACAAGTATATGTACATGCAAAAACACGATTGTTAGAAAATTTAGGGCGCCACCATCCGGAAAAAATCTTGAGCGGGCTTTTATTCATATATCCTTGAGTAGTGCTTGAAATGGTTCTTCAGTGTTCGCTTGAAAGAACAATTTCAAGAGCCACTGACAACAGACTTGGCAGTATATAATGAGATGTTTGATGGGAATTTATGACAGATGGCAGCTATGGGACACTTACAATTTTCTTGCATTCACACGACATTCTTAATTATCAGTTGTTCAGACGTACACTCGCACATGATTTCAAAACAAACAGTCAGGGATCTGAAAAATATGTGTGTTCATAGCTTTTACGTGTCACAAAATTTGTGTCAGTACAATGTATGTATTATAAATTTGGACTCTTCCCGCTTTAGCTCTTGGAAATATCAACAGTCAGGTAGTTATGAAAAATTGTTGCTCATAATTAAAATGGAAAATGAGGAATGATATTTACGAAACAATGTGAGGTTAAAGAACTTGTGATCAACTTAATTTTAAACTGGTCTACTGCAAGAAGCGGGAATTTTAGATTAAAGAGAAATATTAAAATTAAATGTAAACATCAGAGTGCGGGACAACTTCCTGCATATTTTTCATTATAGGGTTAAATTGCCCTTCTATTCTCTGGATAGAGGAAATAAGTTGATGTGTTTTCAAAAGGAAAGGAGCATTAGTTCCCTCCACTAGATCACACTCAGATCATTGTCACACACTATCTCTCATGCCGAGGACTGCTGTGTAAAGTATACTTTCAATACCAGAACAAAACTCCTCTAAAAATCACATGATGTGGCTTACGTATTAAAAAAATTGCTCAAAAATTTCTTTAATTCATAAAAATCCCTTTAATTACTTCATTTTATTTATAAATTTAAAAATTTGTGTAACCAATGTGTAAAAGAAAAACAGAAAAAGTGTGTTGTGTAGAGCTCCGATTTCAACATAACCCAAGAAAAAAACTCTTGACTTCGTTACCGTGCTATTTTCAGTATATTTCTGTGGAAATGTTAAACGTTGGGCTACTTGAAATCACTACAACTTCAACAAAACCAATGTCTTACACAATAATAAGACGTGCAAAAGTATAGGATTCACACAGTCTGACATATGCTCCCATTCTTTGAACTTATCCAGACTTGTGAGTTCATGTTTCTGCCATGTGGGCTTGTATATTTTTTGTGACGTCTGTGGCAACTTAATCATAGTATTCGTGACAAACCCCAGGCATTCATTTACTCTACAAATCGTAAGTTAAATTAACTCAATTAAGATAAACTAATACATCTAATGTGATATTGATTAGTAGGCCTTTGTCCTTGTCAGTTAAGAGCAAGAATTTGAGTGAGTGTACATTCGGACGCGTCCGGTATGCGGCGTTGTTAATAAAAACACGGAATCGCCTAAATCGCTTACTCGCTTAATTCTCCCTACCCTCTATTAAGGGAATTGTTCAATGGCGCCGGGAAAACAGGACTCCCCAGGTAAGGAAAAATAATCCTCCGATTACACGCAGGATCAGTGTGGTGCTGAATATTCCACCATGCAAAAAATTGTGTAAAACGTTTAGGATCTGCAAAGATTTACACATGGCGGGAATTGTGTAGTTTTTCTGTTGATAAAAAAGTTATGAGTAATTCTACTAAAATCAAACAAAAGATAACACGATAGGCAGTGAGTCAGACCCATTTATGACGCTATGAGTCTAATCCCCGTCTAATCACTCACGTGCGGCTCGGGGTCTTCACCAATTTCCCCACTTAGTTGCAACAATGGGGCCACCCGTGACGTTAATTGACCCCCTAACTCAATGTTTGTTTACGACAAAGCTGCATAAAGCCTGGTAGCCTATATTGATGTGATGAGATGTGTTGGTTAACTGTCGAATTATGGCATCACTGGTGCCATGGCGAAACAGGACTTGGGGGGTCAATTATGCTGGGTTGTGTTATGCATGTGGGGTATAGGTAATTATAGGTTATGTGTCTTGATGCGCGGTGTATCAACACCGCAGGATGACTTGCATATGATGAACGGTTAAGTGAAGCACATATAAGAAACAAGAGAAGGAAAGGAGGGGGAAAACAGTGTAGAATCATCGGACGACCCGGGAAATCATCCATGTGCTCAACGGAGTCATGCAGAAGACAGTTATTGCACGTGAGCGTACGGCATCACGTACGCACAGAAACAGGTATTTATGAGACTCAGTCAAGGTCGGACCGCCCATTCATCCCGCCATTCTAAACTTTTCTGTGCTAGAGACTAATCAAGCTAATAATTGAGATGACTCTGTGCAGGCTGACAGAGACTATGATTGAGATCTGCCACAGATGAAATTGGGAGAATTCCGTTGTTTGATCAAATAGCACGACATTTTTTGCTCTGCGACGTTTTCACAAAATTTCAACCAGATTTTTTGGGACAAACACCCAAAATTTTGAATTTCAGATAGTTTGTTTTTTAGTTAATTGTTGGTTCGACAAGATTCAACTAAATACTCTGTAATAAATACATCTACACAAGGGAGAATTAATCGAAGTAAGCGATTTAGGCGATTCAGTGTTTTAACAAAACCCGTCCTGTATGAACATGCCAGGTTTGTTGTATGCTCTTTATCATTGTGTGGTACATTATATGTAGTGATTCTAAAGAAGAGGCGCAAACACTAAACTTAATCACTCAATCTTTTTGTATAAGGTGAGTAAAAAAATTGACCTGATGTGCCCGCCATTTTTAAATACATGGTCACTTTGTGCCAATCGAATAAGTTTTGAACAAAAGCAGATGACTAGTTGCTATTTGTTGTATGGTCCCGGTGTTGGTAGAAAGGAGTGTTAGCTATATCCCCCTGAAATTTCATAGGCGATAGAGTTTTTACGATATGACCCCACACTCAAGTAAGCCCGCAGGACCCTTTTACAAAATGAGGAGTGGTAACCACCTGTGAAAGGGTGGCACGCAGAACAGAATGGCAAAATCAAATTTGATTTTCATCATATTTAATAAGCGAGTTTTTTTTCGATAATTCAGGCCCTGATGTGCTACAAAACAACACAATGTTCATATCCGATTGACCTCCGTGTCCCATCCCAGAATCCTTGATTTTATTGTGCTGAGATGGTCAAGGGATCTTAAAAACATAGTTTCTGAATTATCGAACTCGCGTATTGCAATTTTTTTGAAAAACTTCTCTGGGTCAAATAACTGCATTTCTTATTATTTTAACTGATAATATAAACATTAATTTTTGGTGATAAATACATTTCAGGACGATATAAGCCCTGGATATTAAGATAAAATTATGACTAACGAAAAATATGACTTGATTTTTGGGGTCAAGTCCAGGTTTAATTGAAACTTTTTGCTTTGGGCGACAGCTATATCATCTCCAATGAAATCTGATATAGGTATAAGATTGTACACACGGTTAGTAGTCATATTAGCTATCCCCAGCCTAAATTTGAATGTATATCACTTACTTTTTGACTTATGGCCCCAAAGTATGGTCCGAGTGGCTTTTGAGCCATTTTACCCCCTTAACCTTCATCGATAGCAAGGGGCAATTTTGTCTGATCACATATTTGCAATCTTCAGCCAAAGGTATCCTGAATCAGTGGCGACACCAGACCTCTTTTTCTGGGGGGGGGGCAAGTGAAATCTTGGGGGGGGGGGGCAAAAGTGAAATTCTGGGGGGGGGGCCAAAATATGAAAAATTTTGAAACTTTTCCCCAATTTTTTGGGACCCAAAATCTCTGATTTTTGACCCATCACTGAATTTTTCTTTTGCCCCAAATCCTTCATTTTTCTTTCGACCAGGGGGCAAGAAAAAATGGGGTGGGGGCAAATGCCCCCCCCATGCCCCCCCTGGCGCGGCCACTGTCCTGAATGCCAAGTTGAAGGATCTGAGTGGTGTAGTTCTTTACTTATGGCACTCTGTATATTGAATTTCACACCGGTAACAGGTTTTTTGCTGTGAACCCCCTCCAAATTTAAAATTGCTGGAGCGTGAAAACGAAAAGAGGTACAGAGCTCAATTTTCAGGATTTAGTTTCTCATGAATATCTTTCAATACACCAAAAAAGAAGAATCCTGAGTGATGGTGTACTCAATTTGTTGAATGGCATGGAATGGCCCTATATTCAAGATGTCATTCAATTTTGGGTTAAGAAACTTGTGTGCCGTCCGCAAAGTATGATGATTGATTAGGCTCTAATCCAATGCTGTCGATTGGACAATACGAGGAATTGGTTGAGCATACCATTCTAATTCCATCTGTGTCTTAAAACGCACGTTTTGATAGTCCTTTGATTTACCATCGGAAACATGCATATTTTAATATTTGTTATCAGTTAAAATAAACCGTAAATGTGGTTGGACTTTAGAAAGATATTGGTGGTTCTTGCACACAACAATACAGTGGTAACCATAGAAAAATGGTTCCCTGGGGTTAATATGGTTCCGTGGCATTCTTAAAAATATTGACTCTACCTTTATGAACTTTCAGGGATTTAGCTAACAATCATATCTTACCTTACCATAAGAACAGTTAGTTCAGTGTTTGTGCAAAGGACCTTATGGCGGCCATTTTATTGGGACAGACTTGTATATCATTAAATAGGTGTATATCATCGGAAAGCCTATTTCTTTAATACGCTGCAAGAGTAATTCCAATCGTTAAGTATAGGCCGAGCGGTAAAGTCTTTGGAATCAAGTTGTCAGCTTTCCCCCTATCCCACGGATTCCCATTGAATGACACGGAGCCCTAATAAGCAAATGACTCCCAAAAATGATGATAAGTGTATTGTCTATGTGTAGTCAAAATAAAGAGGTATTCTTAAAGGTTGTAAAAAGCCAGTGATAATGGTAAGTTGTAAGATTTGTGGCATGTTGTGGTCGATAAATATAGACAATAATTTCAACTCACAAAATTTGTCACCGACCGTCTGTTCCTTCAATGAACTGATTCATTTAAACTCGTCCAGAAAGCGATACATAATCAAGTTAAATACTTTATTTTTCAAAAGATTGTTACGAGTGATGAGAACGTAGAAACGTTAAGAGGGCCCGATGGTAAATTGTGACTGATTTTGTTTGGGTTAAATACTTCATTCATCAATCATATTAATCCTAGCCCAACACTCCTCTCCTCCTGCACTTGCTTCTTCCATGTCTTCTTTAGTCGTCTCCAAACCAAACATCTACATCAAGTCCTTAGTCTTCATCCTATTCATCAACTTAACCCACACAATCACACAACGCTCTCACCATCGCTCTCTCTGCCCTTCTCAAAAATCCCCATCGACAGTTTGCTCAGGGGACATTATGTCTCACTCCCGTATAGCATCACAGATCTCACACACTTATACCATTCCATTCATCTTCAAAGGAAATCTTTTACCATCTGCCAACTCCCAACATTCCTTAAACTTCACCCAACCCAAACCTTATACTCTAGTTGTCACAGCTAGCTCGCATCCACCATTTACTTATAACCCCTGTCCACCAGGTATGAGAACTCCTTCACCGATTTCACACGATCACGCACTTTCGCTTCTGCCCATAACTCTTGCCAAGCTTTGTTGTTACCCTCTTCATATGTGTGCATCTCCCATGAATCCATTTCCCACATTTCTCACACCACCTGAATTTTGTCTCTCATATCTTTCTGCACATCCACATGGATCTACCTACTCCACTGACACTTCCCCCCTACCCCCCGCTCACCATAACTTTTGTTTCTCAAGAACCTTCGATCCCTTATCTCAAAAGCCGATTTTTCGATTTCCAAACTTTCCCTTCAGTCCCATCCATTGCCTCACTTTCTAGACCAAGTCATCAGCATACTATCTCGCTCATCAAACTTCTTTGTTTGAACTCTCTGTAACCACTAAATCCAAATTGCAAATCGCACCCACCAACTCAGACACCATTACATCTTTGTCTTTGCTCCTTCGTACAAATTCATCATCGCTCTCACCAGTACCTATGGTATATCTCTTTTCCTCATCGCCCACTCCATCACTTCCTCAAACTCTATCGAATGCCTTCTCCAAATCCACATATCAGCTTCTTCCTTTTAGCTCGATATTCCTCTTGCAGTTGTACTCGCCTCCAAAGCATGTATTTATTGCATTCCCCAAAACTTCATATCCCCTATACGCCCCACAAACCTTTCATTCCCTTCCCTTTAAAAATTGTAACTAACACACTCACTGCCCACTCCTCCAGCATTCCCTTCCATCTTCTACACAACTCCATCATCATACCAATCCCTATCTCTCCATTGCAATAATCATCTCAACACTCCCCACGAGTGCCAGCCAGCCTTTCCTGTTTTCATTTCTCCAATTGCATTTTCACCACTTCTTCCGACTGACCCTCTCAATAAACAGGTCCTATCCAGGGAAACCACTGCAATTTTTTTGTGGGGTCAAATTTTTCTCAACGGTTTTATGTTCCTACTCAACTCTTTCAAATAATCTTGGGGCCACCCTAAATTTTCCAATAGACCCAAGATGGCGGCCAAATTACAAAATTTGCCGCCAAATTACATAAATTACATAAAAGTATGTTGAAAATTGTCCATTTTCAGATTTTTCCGGTTGGTCTGATATCCTTGACCTATGTGCTTAAAATCCAGCTGAAAGGCAGCTACTCATTGATTTTATCTCAATATCCAAGATGGCGGCCAAAATTCCAATTGGCCGGCAAAATTAATTAATTACATATAGTACCTTGGAAACTGTATATTTGCAGAATTTTTCAGTGGTTCTGCTATGCACCTTGACCTAAGTTACTTCAAAAGCTCGCTGAAGCCCTGCTCATGATTGTAATCTCAAATTCACGATGGCGTCCAAAATCCAAATTAGCGAATAAAATTACTTGAACTATCTGCCTATTATTTTTTTCCATTTCAACCTTTGTTTTACTTGATGTTTTACTCTAAATGTATACTCTATGTGCTGAGCTTACAGGCTCCTATATTTATCTCAAATCTCAAGATGGCCGCCAAAAATGGGCATACCACAATACTTACTAACTTGTATAGGGGGTATTGGAGCTTCTAAACATACATAAAATGAACCGTGACATGATTTATATGGACATTTAGCATAATTAGTATACAATATGCCTCTATGGCAAATACACCCCATTTTCACAAAAAAATATTTTTTGCAGCAAAAGAACCTGTAGAAAAATTGAAAATGAGAATTAGGGATTTTTGCCAGCCATTTCAATTTAAGCCGCCATATTGGATTCACGACCCTCTAATCGATAGTGTTTTGTTGTGAATTCGAAGGATATATTCTTTAGGAATGAGAGATCTTCTGAATTTACTTGTAATCGGAAGCTCCGGTACACCACACACCTAATTAATATAATTGTGGGTGGCCATTTTTGGCCGCCATTTTGGATTTTGCGAATATATGGTTAGGCAGCCTGTAACTCAGGACTCGTAATACATCAGAATAAAAAATCCTGCAAAAAAAGGTGTTTAATTGGAAAATTTAATAGGCATATAGTTAACCAAACATCAATTTTATTAGCTAATTTGGATTTTGGCCGCCATCTTGAATTTGAGATGACATCATGAGTAGTGTTCAGCTAGCGTTTAAGTACTTAGGTCAAGGAGCAAAACAACTGAAAGGAAAAATTGCAAAAAACGGTTTCAAGTTACTTATTATGTAATTAATGTAATTTGAGGCCCAATTGGCAGTTTGGCGCCATCTTGGATTCAAAGAGCCAATAACGGATGGCCGTTGCAGGGCATTTGAAGGATCCATCTTTAGGATGCGACAAATATACGGATTAAATTGTAATCGGAAGCTCCCATGCACTATACAACTACGTAAAATAATTTTGGTACCCATTTGGTGGCCATCTTTGTTTGGGACTAAATATTAGGTAGCCGTAAGCTCAGCAAATAGAGTTATAAGTTCAGAGAGTAACCCACATCCAGCCAGAAAAAGTATAAAAGGAGGAACTAATAGGCCGTCCGTATAGTTAAAAATTAATTAATTTTTATCCACTAAGTGGATTTCGGCCCGCCATCTTGGATTTAGATTCAAATCATGTTTCAGATGGAATTTTAAGTACATAGGTCAAAGATATCAGAACCACCGGAAAAAATCTGAAAATGACAATTGCAACATACCCTATTATGTAATTAATGTATTTTGGTGACCAATTTGTAATTTGGCTGCCATTCCTTGGATTCTAGGAAAAATTTAGGGTTGGCCCAAGCTTCATTGAAGAGTATGAGTCTAGGGAACATAAAACCGTTGAGAAAAGTTTAACCCACAAAATGGCAGTTTTCCCTGGATTAAACATTTTCCTACACTTGCCCTCTGATCCCATCTTCTCCTCATCATAGATTTTCCATATTCTCTTTCCAGCTCTACATATATTAGCGGACAAAGAAGCTGTATCCTACTAAATTTTGCTGATGTTTTTGAAACTGTATTTGATATATGATTAGAAAAAATACCGTTTAAGATTTTATCATGAAAGAGACATCGATTTATAATGGCATCAATCATCATGGATTTCATGGCATAGATATATCCTAGTGGAACCAGTTTCTACTGCAAAGGTGAGAGTCACGTGTCTATGATTTTTTTACTCGTATTAACAACAGACCATTTAGTCATTGCATATTGACATTGACTATTCTACAGTGGATTCAAAATTATACAATGTGTTTAATTAGATAACATACTTATAGCACCTATGTGAATGAATTTCAAGGTGAATTGCTTGAAAAATGTAATGTTAAATAATGATATCTTTCACTTAGACTTTGAAATTTTACATAAGTATTAAATGACAAAATAAATGTCAATTTCAGTGGTTTAAAATTAAATTCCTTTCATTAAAGCCCCAAACACAATCTACTTTAATTACTATTTGAGGCCAATGACCTTGACCCCAACCACCGCGAAAATTGACCTTTTCTACCACCCTACCCGAGCTCAATTTTTGGTAAAATGTTGACACCCCATACCTACCAGAATCAAGTGAAAGCAGTGTCTTTATTTTTTTCACAAAATTGGCCTTGAGCTGGGTTTACTTTGGGTACTACGGTAGACCTGCACGGGTTTTTTTAATAGCGAGGGTATTTATGTGCTGCTCTGGTCTTTGCAGCTTTATAGAGACGTATTTTGACAAAGATGAACTTAAACTTATCTAATCAATAAAAAGGAAATGCCTTTCTAAAGCATAGAACTGGTTAAAGGATACAAAGACTTCAAATTTGTTATTGATTATTTCATAGGTTATGGACGACGTTCAATGCCGTGAAATAATGGGCCCACTCGTGTCTTATCCTTGTTACCGGAAGTGGTGATTTGTGAGCACAGGTGTTCCTGATTTTCCCCAGACCAGACCTGCAATTACTGCTTTGCCAAGGACCACAAGGACCGGAAGGTGTCAATGGTCTTCCGGGTCCCGCGCGGGAATGCCAGGTTCACCTGGCAACAATGGGCTCGGAAGTGCCGGGACGCGACGGAAGAGATGGCGTGAAAGGAGATCTCGGGGTAAGGGAGAACCCAGAGAAGTCTGGAGTGGGTGAGGTAGGTCCTCCAGGACCAGCAGGCCATCTCAGAACCAGGTCCTAAGGACCTCGTGCAATCCAGCGGCTTGAGAGACCTCCCGGAAGGTTGGTCCAGTGGGAAGGAATGGACCAGGGGGATCTGTGGGGGAAAAGGGACAGAAGGGTGAACACGGACGAAAGGAGGAATCTGCGTAACAAGGGAGATTTTGCAGTACATCAGGGGCACAAACATTCAGGCTAAAATTATCTGACATTGACAACGATAAAAACAAGTTCTCTCCATCAGGGAGCCGTTCAAGTGAAATACTTTGAAACCATGATGGCACACATGGTAGTCCTTTGCATCTTAATATAAATCGTTTCAATTGCCCAGATACCAGGCACATACATGTTCACGTACAGTTTCTATGCAGCAAATATACTGAGATTGATCTGCTAACAAACTGGGGTCGTGTCGTTTAGGTGCGCACCGAAGTTGGTCCAACCACAAATTGGATAATGTGCTATAGTAGAAACTGCACGAAGTCGTGACCAGGTAGGATCAGGAGGTTCATAGTGGCGTAGTGATAGTGTGCCATGCGGAAAACATTTGACAACGATTGTCAATTTCTGGCATTTGCTCTATATGAAAAGAATAATATTGTAATGATTTGTGACTGTTTTATATGCACTACACCAAACCGACTCTTAAGTCCCCACGGTCTCAGTAAACTTTACAGTTTGACTGGTCACAGGGACCCTAAAAAATCGCCATTTAAACATTATCAACTTTCCTAGCATACAATACTTCATACAGCTCAGGGACGAGCTCTACTACCAGACGCGAAACCTTAAATCGACCAAATATAACTAGTCGCAACCCAAACCCAGTAACCTTGGGTCGAGGAAGGACAAAGCACGGCCATTTACTGTCCAGGGGAAAAATAATACGCACCTCAGTCTCAATCGCGGAGGATGACATAGACCTGATGTGGAATCCCACATTGGCCGCTTGGAATGGGGCCACTTTGGGCAGGTCAAGTAAAAAGAGAAGAAAAGAAAACAGAGAAATGAAAACAGATGAATATGAAACATTACGTAAAAAAGATTATATGAAAGTATTTTAAGCCTATGAAGCATTTCAATCTGCTTGCTAATGAGGGGCCGTGGTAAAAGCTAAATTAAGTGTTGGTCCTGCAGCACACTTCTTGCAAGCCAACTGAAAGCTGAAAACTTCAACATGGGATAAATTCGAGCTCAAGCCTTTGCTTTCCGGATTTTTGTGGACTTTCATCGATATCTAAGAACGTTACAATGCATTCCTTATCAGCCCATATTGCGGTAGGGAGTTGGAGTGTATCTACCGATCTAAGAAGTTGTCTTTTTAAAAAGCTTTGAATCCCTATACATGATATCAATCTGTTCATTAGTGGAAAGTCTTGATTCCTTAGGGAAAGCAATGTGTAAACTGTACCTCTCTACTATCAGACTATAAGCGGTAGCTAGGAGCTGAGCCTCTAGCTTTATTTGTTGAGAACCACTTGGATTGAACTATGATCTAACCATACGAAGCTCTGTGACAGGAGCTGCCTAAACAAGGAGGTTCCCGTAAACGAAATCCTTCAAAGAACAAAATATGTGAACAACCTTGTCTGACTTGAACCATCTGTTCAATAGTTGTTATAGAATAATTATAAACTTTTTATAGAAGTAATTTATTTGTCAATGTTATTACTCTGTTGTCGTCTGTACCGTCATTGCCACCACTATAAACTACTCAGGGCGCGCGAGTTGGCCCGGCCCGGTAGACAAAAAACTTGTAACCCTG
>JAMKCH010000678.1:0-40627 GCA_023653785.1 Ophioderma brevispina
TTGAATTTTATTCAGAAGGCATTTTTAACCCTGATGATCCATCCTACAGCACGTTTAAGTCGGTACCATGAAGAAAAGTATGCAATCAATCTGTCTAGCGCTTCTGATGATTCCTTCACTTGTACTTTGTTGATGACTACAAACCTTTTTGACTCAGGATCTTCAGAGAGTTCCACATCTGAATGTCCTACAAGAGTCTGTGGCCACTGATCCTTTGACTTCTGCAAGAATTCAGGTCCTTGAACCCATCTTCTGTTCTTCAAGAAGTTGTTGACAGTTTGGCCTCTAGAACACTCATCACCTGGATTTGCATCCGTTGGTACATACCTCCACTGGTGTGGGTTGGAACTCCAGATACCGGCTAATCGTTGCAACCAAGGTATGAAACTCTGGCCTGTCTTGTTGTTGATATACCTCAGAACGGAGGTACTATCAGTCCAGAAGAAGGAATTTCCACATACCTGCAGTTCTCTTCTTAGCATGTTGTCTAAGACGGACTGAAACTGTTGCTGCAGCTAATTCTAGCCTGGGAATTGTCATTTGCTTGATGGGTGCGACCCTGGACTTCGCCGCAAGGAGAAGCTGACAATGTACATGTTCACAAGCATCCTCAAAGCGTATATAGGTGGCAGCTCCGTAACCGACTTCACTGGCATCCGAAAAAATTTATGCAATTGTCCTTGATCGGCTCTACGAAGTTGGAAGGCTTGATACATCGTTCTAATGAGAATGACGACAGTTGAGGAATATTGTGCAACCAATCTTGCCACTTGGTGAGATAGCTTCTAGGTAATTTCCCATCCCACCAAGCCAATTTCAATCTGCACAGGTCTTGCATCATGATCTTTGCAGGTAGAGTGCAAGGAGATAAATCCCAGTGGATCATAGATATGCTGCCATGCTGCGTATGCCTCTTCTTGTTGGCGGTTTGTGCTTTATGTTGATGTTGGCAATGGAATGAATCCGTCTGTGCAGACCACAGTACGCCCAAGGCTCTCTCTGTTGGTAGATCATCCATAGCTAAGTCCAGAAGTTGTGTGTCTTTTGCTCTCTCGGATGGAGGTATTGACTGGATCACATCTCTGCTATTACTAATCCACTTTGTTAATTAAAACCCTTCTCTGACACCCCCCCCAGACTTCTAGTAGAGGGGAAACTGGGGCAAAAAACGTGGCTTATTTAAGGAGTAAACCCCTACCGGAGGGTAAATATCTCAAACATATACACTGTAGAAGCTCTGTCATGCTGCATCTGGAAAATGAGGTTGTGAATTTGTAACCCGTGGGAGGTCAACTACAGGGGTCATTTAAAGGTCATCAGAGGTCATCTGAGGGTCAAATTTATGGAAAAACAACTATAATTCATCCTTGAACTATGACCATAAAAATCATTAATTTGTCAAATTTGGTATTCATGTGAAAGAGAATAAATTTTCTATCATTGTGGAACCCATTTTGAGGAAATATGCAAACTAGATTTGAAATTGGGCCAAAAAACAGCATTTTTTGTCATTTTTTGCTCATTTTTGGGCACAAAGTTTGAATATGTGAAGAATGAAGATTACATTTTTACTTCATGATAATTTGTCTTGGCGAGTTAACTGGTATTGTCCCAAAAAACTGCCCCCATATCTGTCAATATTATTCATAAAAATTTCGTGTAGGAATAACAAGCACATTCTAAAGTTACCTGTGCAAAGGTCAATGAAACTTTAAATCCAACAGAAAATCGACCCTTTTTCAGGTCAGGGCTTCAGCTTAGAAGGCCTCTCCTTCCCTCCTACCATGTACATATATGCACCACTCTTGTCGAATTAGGTGTCATAGTAAAGAGAATACATTTTTATATTATGTGCATCAATTTCAATGGGTTTATGCAAATAGTTTTCAAATTTTGGGCAGCACAGAAACGGGAATTTTTTGTCAGTTTTTTTTGCTCATTTTTGGGCAACAAATTTGCAATTGAAGATTATGTTTATACTCATCCAATAATTGCTCTTTTGGGAAGTTAAACTGGTATTTTCCAAATCACTGCCCCATATATGTCATAAAGCATAACAATTTCATAGGAATACAACAAACACATTTTACAGTTATTCTGTGTCAAAGGCTCAATGACTTTTTAAATCCAAGGAAAACCAAACCTTTTGCAGGTCATCAGGGGTTCAGATTAGGAGGCCTGCCATTACATATATGCATCATTTTGTCGAAGTAGGGTCATATTAAGAGATACAATTTACTATCATGTGTGAAATCAATTTAAATGGGATTATGAAAATAGTTTTCAAATTTTGGGCAAAAAAAGGGCATTTTTTCATTTTTTGCTCATTTTTGGGCCAAAATTTGAATTTTGAAGATTACGTTTGTATACTCATCATGGTACTATGCGCTTTGGGGAGTTCAATGGTATGTCCCAAAAAATTTTCCCAAATAGTGGCATATATTCATGGGAATTTCATAGGAATACATGGACACATTTTGGAGTGTTTCTGTGTCAAAGGTCATTGACCTTTAATCTAAGAAAATCACATTTTCAATCAGGGTTCAGATTAGGAAACCTTATCACTTTACAGCTATGCATCATTCTGTAGGAATTAGGGGTCATATTAAAGAAAAATGCATTTTTCTATCATCTGAAATCAATTTTGAGAGAATTATGCATCAGGTTTCAAATTGGGATTTAAAAAAAAAAAAAAAAAATTAATAAAAAAGGGCATTTTTGCTCATTTTGGTTTGCAAAATTTAATTTTGAAGATCACGTTTTTTCTCACCATGATTACCTATGACTCTTTGATGAGTTCAATGGTTTTCCAAAAATGTGTTTGCAAAAAAGGGCATTGCATCATGGAAAGGGTTAATGACATTTTTGCTTTTGTCATTTTTGAACAAAAATTGGATTTTGAAGATCAAAAACTTTACTCATTATGATACGATGCCTTTAGGGAGTTAAAT
Source organism: Ophioderma brevispina (assembly GCA_023653785.1). Lineage (NCBI taxonomy): Eukaryota > Metazoa > Echinodermata > Ophiuroidea > Amphilepidida > Ophiodermatidae > Ophioderma > Ophioderma brevispina. The sequence continues at coordinate 2,952 of JAMKCH010000678.1, forward strand.
GGTATCCCCCCCCCCCAAATTTTCCCCAAATCGTGTGCATAGATCACGAAAAATGTCCAGTAACCACCTAGACACGTTTTAAAGTTACTTATGGGTACAAGGCATTGACCTTTAAACCAAGAAAACATGTTTTTCAGGTCAGGGATCATATTTTGAAGCCTAGTAAATAATAATAGACGAGTTCTATAAAGCGCAAAATCATCAAAAGATCTCAATGTGCACAAAAAGACCAAAAAACAGAAAGACCAACAAAAAACACTATGCATTTGGGAATGCCTGATGGAATAACATGTTCTTTACTGGCTCTTGACTTGAGTAAGGGAGGATAATTAGGAGGTGGTAGGAAGGGAGTTCCAGGGTGATGGGGCAGCAAAACGAATGGATCGCTCCCCAGCAGATTTTGAGAGCAACACGAGGGTTTTGAGGAGTTTTGCGATGAGGAACGGAGGAGAACGGGGAAGGTTGGTAAGTGTCAACAGGACACGAAGCAAGGTCAGATGGCAGGGGTCCCTTCAAAAATAGCGAAACATAAAAAACCACAGTTTTAAATTTAATGCGAGAATTGATGGTCAGGAGCAAGTGAGCTCCTGGAGAATGGGTGTATATGATCATATTTGCACTTTTATCTATGGACGGGCCCGGCCGCCGCCTCCTTGCCTTCTTTGCCGTGCCCTCCTTGCTCTGCAGTGCTCCCGCCCGGTTGACGTGCCCACGGCCCGACGGCTGTGTGACCTGGCATTGCCCCTGCCCGGCAGTTGCGTTGTCCGACAAGTATTGACGAAAATGTATGTAACTTTCTTGTATAAATAGGTTTTTTATATTTATAAAAAAAATATAAAATTATCATTATCTACCAATTTTGAGAAATTAGTTTGAAATTGTTTGGAATTGGAGATAAAAAAAGTGCATTATTGCCCATTTTGGAAAAATAATTATAAGGAAAAACAACATTTTTTACCAAACAAGTTGGCAATGACATTGGTGTCTTCAAACATGAAAAGAAAGTATCAATGGCTCTATAAGTAATACCAAATTTAAAGGTGTTAGTTTTGTTTATTGGGCCCATAATAGTGTGCTGCTATATCAATGTACATTGATGTGTATCATGTCTATGACTGTGTATTAATCAAATTTACCAACTAAGGGCAACTTTAAACTTGATAGGAGTGGTAGTTCATTATTACATCTGGTGCTGTATAGTTTTTTTTTAAATTAATGTTAATAAATTATTAAAGGTACTTGTTCTGAATGATATCTATTGTTGTGTTCTCTACTTGATATGAGAGCCGGGCACTTGCCACTATGCCCCATTCAAGTACCGTGGGGAAACAAACTTGCAGTTTTGATGGTAGGAATAGAAGAAGCAATAATGCCATATTGTCAAAAACCCCCTATTCAATTTGTGCTAAGATTGATTGTTAACCATTAAAACGGCCTTGTATGTAAATATCTGGGTAATGAAATGGATTTGCGGACTAAAATTTCAGGACGACAATGAGAAAAAAATAAGGTTTCTTTCACTGATATCAAAATAGATAATACATTCAGGGGGTAAAATCAGGGGGGGTCCCAAAGCGATCTGAACACACACCTTTAATGGAGTCATTAGCAATAGAACAAAAACTTTTGAATAACTTGTACCAACAAAATGCAATACCCAATAAACTTGGGAGTGTGATACAACATGTTGATTGTGGTGTTTGTTATAATTTTGTACAGATAAAGCTAGCTAATGAAAACTAATTAGCTAAATATATATGACCTAAAACAATGTGTAGGGGAAACTACTTACAAACCACATAATTCTTTGGTGCAGCAATTATTAAGTGTGGGGCTGGCAGTAAGGATTGGAGTGATGGCCGACTTGGTTTTAGGGTGGGAGAGAGTTGATGTGAGGTGGGGGGGGGGGGGGCTGGATGAGATTGGGAGAGGGGTGCGGGGAGAGTTTGGGTTGGGAAGTTGGGGGGGAGGGTGGAAGTCAGTCGGGGAGTGGGAGTGAAGTGTAGGTATGGGACGTTGGGTGGGATTTGGGTGGTTGGGGATTTGGGGTGGGGTTGGAGTGGGCAATTGAAGGCGACAAGTGGGTCCCCTGTTCCGGGGGGGAGGGATAGTGGGGGGGGGAGGTAGGCGGTGGGTGATGAGGAGACAAAAGGGGCAACCGGAGTCACGTCAAGGAGGGGTTGGGGGTGGGAGAAGTATGGAAGAGTAATTGGGGTGGGGAGTTAATGAGGGTGGAAGCGAGAAGTAGGGGTGTTGTGGGTGTAGTTTTGGTTGTCTGTCGGCGGTAGTGAGATTGAGTGGAATGGAGAGGTGTGGTGGGGAGGGTGGAGTTGGGTGGGGCGTTAGGGGTATGGAAGCCTGGGAAAGTCAGAGTGGATTGGCAGATTTTTTTGTCAGGTGGGACAAGTTGGGTGAGCGGTTAGGATTAGGGGTGTGTTGGTGGGATGAGAGGGGGGGGTGGGAGAGTAGGCGGGAGGGATAGGAAGGGAAGAAAAGAACACAAAATTAGCAAGTGTGGGGTAAATCCCTGATGCTCACGTTTTCAGGCTTAAGGTGGTTCATGTGTAGCTCAAGAGGTACTAAATAGATCTAAAGATCATGTCCAATATGTTGTTCACATTTAACAATTTAAAACAAAAGAATGGGTCTTCATTTTACATTCCACAGGCTTTTCAAGCTACTAGATGTCAAAAATCACAAAATACTAGGGTTTTTCATATTTTTACGTTTTGAATTTTTAAAAAAAAAAAAAAAAACACTTTTTCATTTTTTCTGAAGATCGAAAGCAGGTGTGCTCTTTCATAATTCCTTGCTGCGGGTATCATAGAATACTTATAATCAAGATATGGCCATTTTTCCCAAAAATGTGTTAAAATCCTGTTTTTTGGGAAAAAAAAAATGCCCTCATTCTTGGAGTCTATGAGGTATTCTATGACCCGCAGCTAAGGAAATATGATGAGTAACCTGCTTCAAATCTGCAAAAAAAAGAAAATAGGGTAGGGTTCACCAGCAAAAATTTCAAACGTAAAAAAATAGAAAAACCCTGTTTTTGTGATTTTTTTGACATCTGAGAGCTGCAAAAGCTGTGGAAAATGTAAATGAAGACCCGATCTTTTGGTTTTTAAAAATGTTATAAGAGTGACAACCAATATGGGAAAAATGATATTTAGATCTTTTAAGAACGTCTTGAGCACACATGAGGAACCACCTCTTTCTCTTAAAGGCCACTACTATCAGCGATTTGCTAACTCAGCAAATCAAAAAATCATCAAAAATCAGATTTTTGCCTGAATGTAACAAGTACAGGTATCCTACCAATACACTGTGCAAATGATAAGACAAGAAAGCAACCTAATAAGACAGACAGATCGGAGATTTAGTCCAGTGTCCGAACGGACCACTTACTAAACAGTAATGGAATGGAGAATCGTTATCTTGGAAACACTCCAGTTCTCCTTTTTCTGTCATCTACATCTGAAAAGGTAACTTATGAGAATTCTAGGCCTATACTTCACTTTGAAGCTATTCCTGCAAAATTTCAATATTTCAAATCACTGATAGTGCTCTTTTAGTAGATGTAAGGTGTTGGAAATGGTAGAAGGAATGAGGTCTATGCTCTTACTGCTACTTAATTTGAATATTTACAGATGACAGACATATCATTATCGATCATGGTTAATTATCCTACCTCCCTTGTCCTAAGTATGCGGTATGTGCATAAACTTCAACCAAACCTTTAAACAAATTTAACTCCCAATTAAATAGTTCTGATGAGCAGACAGTATGCGACATGGGGGTTAACCTTTTGAATTTAAAGTCAAGAATGTTTCCCAGAAGAGAGGAACAACTCCCACCAGGGGGTTGAGATGTGTTTTTATAGAACTGTGATTGAATCATACTTCCAAGTGCCAAAGGTGAATGACACGGGAAGTTTAATGAGAGGCAAATTGAGATGTGAACGACAAATAAGGGTCAAAGATCACAAGAGGTTATTAAACGACGAGCCAGTTTTGTCAGCAGAAAGGGAAATATTATTGTTATGCAGCAAGCTCCATTGAAGAAGAGTACTAATAATTTAGTGGTTAACAGCAACTCACCAAAACTGCTGAATCCTGAGTGTCTGATATTTCCTATAAGCAAATCTATTTAGGACGGTCAAAAGCGACACTGGATATTTTTTTAAATTAGGGAATTGGTCCTAAATAGGTAGTCCGCGATTATGTAGTCAAAGAACAGAAGTGACACCTGATGAACCTTTTATGAACCTTCATATATGACCTACCTATGACCTACCGTAAAACCCCTGTCTCACTTGTATAAGCATACCAAATATGAACTTCACCGTCACTGCACTAAAATCTAAAACAACATTTGAACCAAAAAGGTTCCACATGCACAAGATATGACCCTAAGTGACCATGAAGACCTTTGACCTCATATTGTGACCCCCATAAGGACCCACTTGCCCTCCATGGATAATTCATACCAAGTATGAGCTTGATCATAACTGCAATAAAATGCCTAAACATTTTAACCAAAATTGTTATTATACCACATTGCACCAGATTGCCCCTAAGGACCCCTGAAGACCTTTGACCTCATCTGGACCCCACTTTAAGACCCCTTGCCGGCATTTGTAAAAGCATACCCAGTATGCACTTGATCCATACTGCACTAAAATGCTACATTTTAACCAAGTGTATACAAACTACAAAGATATCATCCACCCTAAGTGGCCCCTGAATGACTTTGACCTTCTATCTATGACCCACATAAGACCCTGCCCTCCATGTATAAACATGCCAGTATGAACTTGATCCATCACTGTCCACCAAAATGCTAGACAATTTAACCAACGTGTATCCACATGCAACAAGCTATAGCCTAAGTGGACCCCTTGAATGACCTTGGGACTCCTCATCTGTGACATCACTACGACCCCTTGTTAATGAATGTCATACCTAGTATGAACTGATCCAAGCACTGCACTAAAACAGTAGACACAACATTTTAACAAAGTGTTATTCCAAACGTTGACCCTCACACACACTAATGACGAACACACACACCAGAATCATGTTGCCATAAGGTATTTACCTAGCGGAACACGACTCCTTAAACATAGCTGGGCTCAAAAAAAATTTTCTAACGTGATATTCTTGCATGGTTGAAGCTTTTATATAGATTAGACCTCACCGGCAATGCTTAAGCCTAAATCACCGCCCCACCCTTGGGGGGCCAGGCCCAAACCAGAACAAAAATTTTAATTAGGAATGACTCCGGAGTCAGCAGACGATGGAAATGGTGTTTAAACACAGGGAAGAAAGCACCTCGAGTTGATTCCCACGGCCATCACCCTGTTTTGCCCGGTCTGTGACACTTGTGGTTTTAATATAAAATAATACCAATGAGTAACGAAGTCTATGAGTTCATGAAGGGCACATTGGTTGAGTTAACAAACTAAAAGTAGCCTACAAATTACTGGATGTCTTTGGGGTTTGTTTGTATGTTTCCAATGGCCATCGACTATTCCATTTGCCCCCCACCCCCGCCACAAATTGAAGATAATTTCATATTTTGTGAACATGTGCCGTGAGCTTGAAAGCTGCACTTCACCGTTTCAATAATTACTCAGGATTTCCTAGATTGCCCTGGTCTCTGAACACTCAAAAACCCCCATTTCTGCAAGAATTCAGTATAAGGCAAACAAACAATGACCTCAAATGACTCATAGAAGATCCCAAAATACCCAATCTCTTATCCTTGAAATGAGATGATCCTTAGGTCACTGACAGGAAGAAGTAACTTGAATATCCATCTATTATTATGTGAAAAACGTTAGGCATTTGAGCATTTTTCAAGAATTGAATCAAATATGAATTCTTGATGATCTCTATTCTAACTTGATTATATGTCCGTGAACCCCCTATAGGGCCTCATGGGGCCACAGTCACCCTCCTCTTCAGTGATCATTTTGGAACATCCATTTCTTTTTACAAAAAAAACAGCAGTTTAGACATTTTGAAACAATGAAACCCCCGCTAAGACTTGTTATTGCTACTGAAGCCTTTTATTGACTTTGGTTGTAAACTAATTTTTGGCAAAAAGGGAAGGCATTGTCTAAAAATAACCCCTTAATTACCCTTTTCCCCTTATAAATACATGTCCCATATCATCAAGGGACCCTTTTAGGAACATGGTGAATATATACCCATTGTTGTGGTATTTTTTAAAAACTATTTAATTATCTTAATGAACCAGGATGAGTTTGACCTCCTCTACTTCTAATTTGCAAGACTCGTACACTTATGTTGCTTTGATGCAGCCAGGGCAAGACTCTTGAAGTATGCGCACGGTATAAATGTATTTGATTTTGGAATTATTCGGAATATTACAATTTTAATATTAGTAAAATATTGGAATATTAAAGTTTAAAACTAAAGTTCCAAACAAGTTGTATGATTATTCACAAAAGTATTTTCTCAATGACAATTGAATAATAATGAACAGTAGGGAACAGGGGAACTGCCCCGACTACTAAAGTGGGATGACAAGAGAAGGAAACTGGGGAACAAAGAAGGGGGAGAAAGAGAGGGAGGAGAAGAAGAAATGACAAGGGAAAAAGAAAGGGGAAGGACAAATACAATGGGGATGATGCTGACCCCAGCCCCGACTTACAATGCTGTTACGCAGCTTGCAAAATGTGCCAGCTTGAAATCAGTTTCAATGGCGCATGTAATCGCTCACATACGCAGAAAGCTAATTTGTTAACTACGTAATTGATTGTTCTTTAATTTTTCGTCACTTAAAATGGTCCTTTTCGACTAAATGTACAGGTAAATTCGCCAAAAATGGCACTTGTATGGTATTGTTTGTTTTTTTACTCAACCCAAGGAATATGCGGAAAATGTATCCATTTACAGGTATTCGCTCGACCCCCCTGAAATCTGTATCAAATGATATCGGATTCTTCCCCCAATTTAAGCAAATTTCAAATAAATCTCTCAAAATTGGTATCACTTGATAGCTGTTGTTATTCCATTTCATGCGCTTCCACATTTGAAGAACCCTTGCATTACCAAATTGTTTTAGTCAACCTAGTGTTTTTCCTCTACTTTTCCCCCCAAGGGCAAAAAATGCCCCTTTTCCCTCCCCCCCTCCCCCGCCATTTCCCCCTCCCTCCCTCCCCCCTTGCTCGTCCCCTGCTGGCTCTTTTTCCCCCCCTGCTCTCTCTTTACCCCCCCACCTCCCCGCCCCTCGACAGAGGCCGGAAAAGAGGAGGCCCGGACCGGAAAAAGCGGGGGGGGGGGCTGGGATGAAAGGGCAGGAACGGGGACACAAAGGAACGGGGAAAACAGAGCAGAGGTAGGACGAGGAAAGGCGGTCCCCATTGACCCGTTGTAGGGCGCGGGAGCGGCAGGAGTTGATTGGTCACGCTGTCTCCCTGGGACGGCTGGGCGGATCGGGGCAAGGGGGGACATTCGTTCCTGTGTTGGATCTTTTTTTTATGCACACTATGTGGGGGCAATTTTTGAAACAAAAAATATTTCCCTAAAGGGCATAGGTATCATAAGTATGAATTTTTTTTATCTTCAAAAAATTCAAATTTTGTCCAAAAAGAGCAAAAAAATGGTGGGAGCAATTTTATTGGAAATCAATTTTAAATGCCCTTTTTACCCAAAATTTGAAATCCATTATGCATTAATTCCCTCGAAATTGAGTTACATTATAGAAAAAATGAATTCTAGTTAATATGACACCTAATTGACAAGAATGATTATTATGTAAATGGAGGTTTCCTAATCTGAACCATGACCTGGAAAAAGGTTGATTTTCTTAGATTTTAAAAGGTCAATGACCTTGACACAGGAATAACTTCAAAATTTGTCCGTGTATTCTATGAAATTGCACATGATACTATCACACAATTTGGGAAAATATTTTTGGAATACAATTGAACTCCCCCAAAGCGCATCATAGTATCATGATGAGTATAAACGTATCTTCAAAATTTCAAACTTTTGCTCAAAACTGACAAAATCTGACAAAAAATGTCCTTTGTGCCCAAAATTGAAAACTATTTTGCATAATCACATTGAAATGATTTCACCTGCGAGAAGAAAAAATGTATTATTAATATGAGCCCTACTTCGACCAAAATGATGCCTATAGGTAAATGGCAGGCCTCCTAATCTGACCCCGACCTGCAAAAGTTGGTTTCTTGGATTTAAAGGTCATTGACCTTTGCTACAGAATAACTTTTAACCCTGTGTTGTTTATTCCTATGAATTTTTTATGCTTTATGGACAGCATATGGGGGCAGGTTATTGGGAAAATACCAGTTAACTCTCCCAAATGAGCAAATTATCAGGATGAGGTATAAACATAATATTCAAAATTCAAATTTTGCCCAAAAATGAGCAAAAAAATGACAAAAAAAAAATCCCTTTTTTGCCCAAAATTTGAAAACTATTTTGCATTAATCCCATTGAAATCTGAATTCAAATGATAGAAAAATGTCTTCTCTCTAATATGACACCTACTTCGACAAGAATATGCTATATGTAAATGTAGGCCTCCTAATTGAAAGGCCTGACTGAAAAAGCGCAATTTCTTGGGATGATTTAAAGGTCAGTGAACTTTGCCACAGACTAATTTTGGAATGTTGATGTGTATTCCTATGAAATTTTTTATGATATACTGGACGTATATGGGGCAGTTTTGGGAAATACCGTTAAACTCGCCAAAAAAGAGCAAAATTATCATGATGAGTAAAAACCGTAATCTTTCAAAATTCAAATTTTGCCCAAAAAATGAGTCCAAAAAAATGAAAACAAAAAATGACATTAAAAAAATTAAAAAAATTTGAAAACTATTTTTCCTCATCCCATTGAAAGTGAATTTCACATATAGAAAAATGTATTCTCTCTAATAGACACCTAACTAATTCGACACGGAATGATGCATATATGTTACATGGTAGGGCCTCCTAATTGGAAAGCCTGCCTGAAAAGAGCAATTTCTTGGATTAAGTATGACCTTTTGCCACAGGAATAAACTGTAGAATGTGATTGTTGATTCCACGAACTTTTTTATGATATTATGGACCAGTATATGGGGGCAGTTTGGCAGTTTTTGGGAAAATACCCAGGTTAACTCGCCAAAGAGCAATTTATCTGATGAGAAAAAAACGTAATCTTCAAACTTCAAATTTTGCCCAAAATGAGCAAAAAAAATGACAAAAAATGAGTTTTTTGCCCAAAAGTTGAAATCTATTTTGCATATTCCTCAAAATTGGTTTCACATGATAGAAAAATTTTATTCTCTTTCACATGATACAAATTGACAAAATTAATTATTTTAGTCATAGTTCAAGGATGAATATAGTGTTTTTCCATAAATTTGACTCAGATGACCTCTGATGACCTAAATGACCTCTGGTTGACATCCACACAGGTTCAAATTTCGCACAACCATCATTTCAGATGCAGCAGGACAAGAGCTTTACAGTGATAGATGTTGTGAGAGTATTAACTCCAGAGTAGGGGTATCCGACACGTTTTGGCAAAATTTCCACTCTACTATCTGGGATCCGTTACATGGGACCGGCTCCTCTAGTAACCCTGCTATTGACTTTAGGCAGTCATCAACATCGAAATTGGCCTTATGGTGTCGCAGACTGCTGGTCATAATGATCCTTTGCATCTTCAGCAGCTTGTCTCTACGTTGAAAGTTGGAAACAGGCTGGAGACGATGTTGCTCCAAGGACATGTACTTAGCCAATCTGTAGACCTGTATGGGTTTACTTACATCTCCTATGGCCAACATAAGAATTCAACCATGACACGATCTGCTCTGGGACGCGCACTGGATAAAACATCGATCGATGTTGTCTGCCATCAATGCTATCTCTTCCTTTCTGAATCAGTAGCACACCGATGAGGTTGCTGATGAGGTCGGGTCCTTGCAGCAGTTCCTTGTTAATTGATTCCTTTGTACTCTGCACCACAATCGAAAACGACTTGATCTTTTTCTTCTGCGGGTGATACACACCATGGTGAGGAACGTACCATACACGACCTTCGATACAATTTCTTCATCCTCGAGGACTCGTTGTTCACAGCCCCTTTTGAAGCTTCCAGTCATGAATGTGGTATGACTCTGTCGGAGTCCGGATTTCTAAGTGTTTCTGCTTAGAGTGCTGCCCTTTGACTCCTGCTATAGGCCGATTATTGGGTAAATGACATCCTATGTTTTAAAGGGTTTAGTCCTTTGATTAATGCCCCCTTCTCTGTAGTAATGCTGTCAGAGATTCTAACCATGAAAACAGTTCATTCTTTTTGTGATCTTTCAGGCCGGTCGTTAACGGTCTCCACTAAATCGTGGGGTACATCTGAACCAATTGGGCTTCGATAACATCTTCGGTGATCATTGTTTGGCTGCAAATCTGTTGACCCAAGTGGTTCCCTTGCCTCTTTGGCGCATATGCCATATACCAAAGCCCATCCAACCTTGTATTGCAAGCGTATGGACCATCTCTTTCTGTGAGACGTGAAGCCTCCTCGCTCTGGGACATTGTTACTATAAGGAGGCCTATCTGAGTATCAGGCATATACTTGGTAAATCACTGTCACATAAATAAGGCAATTGTCTCCAGGTCGGGCAGCGGTCTGACTATGTAATTCTTCTAGTAGCAGGTATTTAAGGGTGGTAAAAAACCACCGGCAACGGAATTACATTATTGCTCTTCATTCCATCACCTCTAGAGATTCTTCAGAAGGAGAATATCTACTGTCTCTGTTTAGTTGATGTCCTTAAACCGACAAGCTTTGTCCTTTCCCCATTTGTTTTTAGCTTGGTTTGGAATTCTCGGGAACAGAATACCAGAATTGCTGCCATCATCCAGGAATGCGTAGGTCTTAAACAGATACTCCGGTTGTCCAGGCCTTGCTGAACTAGCACAGGTTAGAATTAGGCTTGCAATGATGATCAGAGTCACCGGCTTCAGTAACACCACACGTCGTTTTCCCCGGTTTTCCTGATGACGCAAGCTGATCAGAGTCACCGCCCCGGTAGCACCATGTGTGGTCTTTGCCCCCATCTTCTCTGATGACGCAAAATCGATTGGATGATGAATTGAGGTCCTAGTCATGTTGTCCCTTGATGCAGCATCATGTAACACAGTGGATGTTTAACTATTACAGGTGCCATTGACAGTTTAGCCTTGCCAATCTTTGCGCATGTGTGATGACGTCTTAAACACCCGAAACACAAGCCTCTTTTTGTATTCAATAGGTCAATCGTTCACTGATGGGTAGCCTTTGAAGTTTCTACAGTTTCTAGTGTTGTGTGGTTATCCATATTACAGTTATTCCACATGCACATTCTTTAGTAGGCTTTGAGGATGACTGGATTCCCTTGGTGTACTGATGAAGCAAATGCCTTCTTTCTTAATGGTGTTGTAGCTGTAGGCCTACTCCTTCGGGTACCTTCATGGTTCTGGATTCTTTAATTTCTCCATATATAGGATTTGCAGCAATTTTTGCTTGCTTAGTCACAAATTGTACTAAGCTCGTGGAATGTGAAACCATTCTGCGTTCTTGTATGTCCGAGGTAATGTCCTCCATCTCGCACGTAACCTGAAATGGAAGTTTGCAGGAAGCAGCTACGGAGTTGACTGAAGTTGTTTACTTCGGATGAATCCGGGCTTTCCAGGGTTGTTCTTGCATTCAACGCAGTAGCAAGAGAATCATTTCAACAAAGCTACATCTCTGAATTGATGTCGGAGGGAAACACTTCTACTTCTTGAAGGAAGCATTTGCCACTCTAAACTGTTTACCATATTCTTTCGGCGAAGGCATTTTGGCCTTTTGATATCATTGGTCTTCATTTGCATATAACTTCTCACTAGTCTTTTCACTGCGCCAGCAGTGAATGTCCAGGATAAATTAGCTCTATCTGTCGATGGTCACATCTGCCTCACTCCATGGTCGATGACGATAGCATGAAGCATATTAAAACGGATGCTTGCCATCGAAACTGGAATTTCACGCTGCGGTAGTGAAGACTTCAACGAGCTTCTTATAAGTAATTTGGATAAATTTGCTGTTGTTGAGGAAATATCTGCTGTAGGCTATAGCATATGGTGAGGATTTGAGCTACCGGTTTAATGTCGTCTGTATACTGTGCGGGAGTAGACTGGGTACACCTTGTGCAGGTGATCAGGCAAACTATAGTTGAAAGAAAACTGCACATGCGGGTCAAAGTTGGTAAAGCTTGATCTTATATCAATCCTACCTTGAATAAGTTTTGTTCTCAAAATATCTATATTCGGCAACGTCTTACTCCTTGTCATCGTCCATCACTTCCAATGCACGCAAACGTGCTTCAGCCACCCGCTAATGTATATTACACTATTTTCTCTTGCTTAAGAGGATCAGTCTTCCATTTCTTTCTCCTTTTTTCTTATTCTTCTTGTGTTTCGGTAATTTAATTTTTCACTTCTTTCCGTTCTTTCCTGTTCTCTTTGTTCCGCATACAATTTATAGCTTTGCTTCTAGGGCTTCCTTTTCTTCAAAGCTGCTGCCTTGTAGTAGTTCGCTTTCTTGCAGCAGCGTCTCGCCGGCAAATTGATAAATATACTGCGGAGGAGCGTTACTGGATTTGTGATGCCTCCTTTGATGGCTGACTAACTGTGAAAACACTGGCACCGGTTCAATGACATCGACCACCGGTTTTAGGGTTATCCTTAACATGTATGTGGCCCTTGCATCCTGCATTGGCTGCACGAACCCCAAAAATTTTGAGGACTGGAGCTGCCCAGGTTTTGGCATATAGTCTCGCTCTGATGCGAAGAAGGAGACAGAAATCCATGTACCAGCATGGAGCTAATCTTCAAAACTGATAATTAGCTCATTTCCATGTTCAATTTTGTCGTTAATTGTGCTGAATTGTGGAGCAGTTTTCATCATTGCGTTGATTTCATTAGTGAGAGAAGTAACTTTGCCGCAGCATGTTGATCTTTTAACTTTTAATCTGCGAATATTCTCTTCTATAGCCTCAGCTGTAGGCTTGGCTGTTGTTCTACCTCTTCTTGTAAGGGATACACCATCCCTGGTCTTCGGCTTCTTTGTTTTATTGTAATTGACTCATATTGACTTTTGTTTCTGCAAAACTGCCACATGTATCTGGACTATGGACTCTGGGTATCTATCCTCAATCAGTGACAATGAAAATCATGTCAGGACCCCTGGAGAGATTCTTGTTGGCCGCCCTTCGTTGTTGAATTTCAGTGTGATAGAGGGACATGTGCAGCTAACAACGACAAGGGGCATCCTTTGGTGTTGTGGCACTATGTTGTACATAAGCCCTAGATATAAATTAGCTGTTGTAGCTAGTTGTTGAGTAGCTGATACAATACTGTGGCAAACACCTCCCTGAACATATACTGATCCTTTCTATATAGCTGAGGTTACGATTGATACTACAAGTTTTTCAACTTTAAGGTAGGTTAAAATGCTTGATTGCATTGGACCTACAGTATACATCGCATGGTGAGGATAGGTACTTTAAAACTCACTCCCCTTTACAAACTTCCCTTTGGATAAAGATGAAACAACCACACCTGTAGTAGCAGTAAATCTTGATGCTTTATTGTAGTTAATACCACATCTGACTTTAATAGCAAGTAATGTAAAGGAAAAACAGGTTGAAAAACTTGTGTTCTTCCATAGCACACACACACTCTCAGCTTATCATGATGGGACTACTAACAGCTGATCAATAATAATCAATAATCATACAGTGCCTAAATTATCTAAAGAGGCAGCCATAACAATGACATTGTCCATACTGGCCAGAGGGTTAGGTCTTAGGGATCGTAAAATATAAGGTTACAATGTTGTAACGGAAATAACATATCAGGCAATACATTCGGGTGTCATAAAAAAAGCAAAATGTGAAAAAGGGTATATGTTTTTTCCTCACCATAAATTTGATAATTCAAATTATTAAGCAGAGATCAAAAACATAAACTATTGTAAAGCAAGCAGATAATAAGGGTATTTATAGTACGACACAGGCATTGCGTACTTTAGGGTAAGCAAAAAGTTAAGAAAAATTATTGTTTAGTGTAGGAAAACAGACAAAAATACTTGTCGGGTATGTTTTAAGTTGGAAGAAATACTGTTTAGGGGTTGCATTTTTGTAAGCCTGGCACGCATCATATCCACCATTATGACAACAAGTGCCCCCCACCCCCACCGACAAAACCGCCAATTACAACCAAAAATGGCCCAAATGAAACGAATCATGTTAATCCGCTAATATTTTGCCTGGGTAAGGACTGTTGTGACTTAGTTTCGTCGACAAAAAAGCTCTAGATAAATTACACCAAAAGCTTCATTTTAGAACAAATAGCAATTTATTCTATAAAACAATCACTTTTGGGGCCTCAATTTTGCTTTATCTTCATGAAAATTCCAATTTATTGAACATCAGGCCAGACTTGACTGTTATAAGTTCTCATTTATACCAAGAACAACAAAAGACTGGAACAATATACCATCAACAATCACCAATATTCCAGAAACTGAGCTGTTTAAATCTTCGGTCATCAATTATCTAAAGGCTCGTGATGTGAAAGTTAGAGACTAACTAAACCTTTTCCGCACACCAATTTCCTGTTCGTCTTGTTCCAGATTTGGAGCGTTGTACAGTATTGAAGAGGAGAAGAATTTATGAAGTGCATGCACATTCCCATACAGCGCTTTAGAAGGGCGCACACCGACAAATAACGCTCCCATTGAAATAGGCCCTACATGCATGCTAAAATGACCCACGTGACATCATATTTGATGTTTTGAAGATATTTCTATATCCAAAAAAAGATGAAAATTTGAAGATGAAGATACAGGCTTGTGAATAGCGCCACCACTTTCCACCCGACACGTAAAACCCAGTCGTATCCGAGCGCGGAGTACCGGGACGGAGTACTTCCGAAGGCCTAATTTATTTGTAGATTCAAATTTATTTATTTTCTGATATTCCAAGTATAGAACATGGTCTTCACTATTCATTTAAATATAAACATTTGACAATCAACAATATCTACGCACCGTGCCACACCAATTTGCTTACAATCGACGGTATGTAATACCGGTGTGAAAGCAGATATAGTCCGGCGGGAGCCACAGTCCGGGGAGGGCGGGCAAGAAATCCAAATTTTAGACGTCTCAATATTAACACCTTAGTGCCTAAGGGGGGGGGGTACATAGTACCCAAGGTTTGCTTATTGGCGATTTCTCACTCGTGAAAAAATATTTTTGAACTCTAATTGTTTGTAATTGTGTAACCTATCGACGCGATGCGCTTCTTTCCATAAAAAATACTAACATTTCTTAGGCGGGCCATTCTCCGAAGTTCAGGTTTGGTCTCCAAAATGACCAAATATCACATTATGATTCGCTGAAAATCATTAAATATTTAAACTTATATATTTTCAGAACACGGAGCATGCATGGGCGATCTTAAAAAATACATTCGATTTTTCCATCGAAGATGGTATAAAGTCGGAGTGGATTAAAACCACAACAACTGCAAGTTAGGGCGAATTCAACTATCTCAACTGGCGGCGTCTCCGGTTCTGTCGCGGTTCCGCGCGGGTTTCATTAATATCATTGAGTTTCCTGAATTACTTTAATTGATTAAATGATTAAGAAGATTGAGCGGATTAAATGAACCGCCTGGAACCGGCAGAACTGGGAAACGCCCGCCTGTTGAGTATTGATTGGGTCCCTTACCTATGTATTGTGGCATGCAGCAAATGATTGACAGAATGTCACAGCCATGCAGAGTTGGGTAGATGTCTCATGTATGGCAGTACAAAGTCTCTCTGTTTCAATTTTTAATTTTAAGAATTAAGGAAATGGTATATGCCTACTAGGAAATTCATTTACATTTCCTAAGCAGCTAGAAACAAAACTTTTGATTGGATGACAGCCCACCCATCACAGCGGATAACTTCTCAGTTCATTGACATGTAATGGATGATCTGACCTATGGTCTTGAGAGTATACCATTATGTGTACAATGCCCAGATAACACACACTATGAGTTACAATATGCTCATCAACCAAGGGCACAATTCAGTGGGTTGTACTTGTACATGAATTGACATGAACTGATCTTGTGTATTCTAGGTATCATATATAAATACACAAAACTCAGGGGGTGTGTTTTCTAAATACAAGCTTGTGAATGAAAGCTATTGAACTGTGCCATAGGAGTTGATACTTCATTGCCTCATAGTGACAAGCGTTGTTTTAAAACTTCTTTCCTGTAAGTTTGAATTTTGTAATCTCGGTGCAATGGACTGTGGTTAAAAATATTTAGAATCTATTTGATTGATAAACTACCCACAATGTTGCACATAATGCTGAACAATCATAATAGGGGGCACTCACCTATGAATGGATATGGCTCTGTAAAGGCTGGCGTTTCCAAACCCGTGGTATTTCAAAATCAAAGGTTGATGCATGAGTATGGTTGATGCCTGAAATATATACTGTAGTTATATAATCTCTCTAATATGAGAGGGTTTCCTATGATCTCAAGTATTTACACTAACATATTAAGTACTAACATCCTCGCTAAGCGACGGTTGTCTTTTTAAATGACTATTCTTGTTAGTATATTGCCTAATGTTAACACTTAAGTAACGTATCTAGGGTAATGTATCTGGCCGGCCTTTTTCTTAATCATACCGTTCTTAATAAAAGTACATGCTTTACTGACATAATCTCTATATCTTATCAGGTATTATATAACATCATACTAGTCATAGGGTGTGGTATTCGACTTTATTTATCAGCAGTGTTTAGTACGAGCTGAGGTGGAGGTCGGTAACGTATCTGGCGCGGTGTGAATGTAACGTGAGGGATTCTTTCATTACCAGGCCTGGATATTGTTACTTCAAGCAATTTTTATGCAAAAATGTAGAATTAACAAGTGCATTGGCTTGATTTATCGCATATTGGAACATTCTCTTCTACCGTTTACTTTTTGGCATTTTGTGTCAATTCGAATTATGGTAACGTATCTGACTGTATGTGGCGACATGCTCTCAGAGAACTCTTACGAAACTTTAATAATCCATATTAGCGTGTTTGAACTTATAATTAGGGCATATCGAGAAAACGATAAAAATGCACCGTTACCTGTGATATGCCGCCTTTGTGTAACGACGCCACTGGGCATGTTAAAATGGATTTTGGGGGCTGAGACATGGTCGAAACCAAGACTTATGCATCATCGCCTTATTGCTTGAGAACTCTTGCCCGGTTACAACTTTTAGTCCAGATCATTTTGAAAATCATAACTCCTAAGTATAATTTATGTTAATAAGCATTCATTCTTAACGAAGGGGCAAACAGGTTTTAAACTGTGTATGACTGTGAGGAAACGAAAAAAAATCGTTTTTTGACACTTTATCAGAGAATGGCCAGGCACACCTGGGCCCAGGCACCAATGGGAGTGTGATTTTAAAAATAAATTAGCAAAAACCTGTTGCCAGAAATATTTGTCTGCTTATGTATATTCATATGCATGAAACACAATTAATTATATAATCAGAAAAAAATTCCCTTTATGTACTGAAAAGACGCAATTTCACATCATCTAGCGACTGTGTCACCATTGCTGTACAACCCTATTCCAATACAAGTCTTATTTACTGCCACCCTATGACAAGTTAAGTGTTAAGCTCCTATTTAATTTCAGTATTATCAGTTTGAGCACTCTAATCTGAAGATTTGGAATCTTTGAATTATATTTTATACTAACTAACCCTATTATTACCATATTGTTTATTTTTTTATGCCTTGCTGATACTCAGTAGTAATCATTAATTTTACGAATGACTAGCTTCAAATCATTTGCGTGGTACTTGATCGTTTGTCAATTTGATTTT
The DNA here is from genome assembly GCA_023653785.1 of Ophioderma brevispina. NCBI lineage: Eukaryota > Metazoa > Echinodermata > Ophiuroidea > Amphilepidida > Ophiodermatidae > Ophioderma > Ophioderma brevispina. Next base: position 20,920 of record JAMKCH010000678.1, read on the forward strand.
ATTTACTTTAAAATAGTGGAATAGGTAATGATGGCATGCAACCAAACACTTCATCGTTTCCAACTAGCTCAAACTGCTTCTTGTCAGTTTCGTTACATGCTATGTTATAGATATGGCGGCAGTATTACCTGCAAATGAATAGACGGTTCCATTGTCCAAAGCGTATATATGAATGAATCACAATAAATACTTCAAAGAAACTGAACCTTTCTTGCCAAAGACATATATATTTGGGAGTCAGCCCATGATAATACTTCAGTCACAGCGAGCGATTGGCTGCGCAATAACAGATTTTGACCCAGATCAAATGTTCGCATGCTCACGCGCGAAATCGCTCCTGCGACTGGAAGTCTGTCACGGCATCAGAATAGGAAAATCACACAAAGCCACAGCTATTTGATCTCGTCATCGTTTTTTTTTTCATATTACCATATAATAACCGCAGTTTCATTCTACAATTGTATCTCTTAAGAGTTGTAATAATTTATACAGCTTCGAGGTTGATGGAACGTTTGCTTCTTGAGAGAGACAGTGGCAACTCGTGGTTTCCCTGGTAGATATAGTTTGCCATGTTTCCCTTGTACTCTTCGCAGTTTGCATTGTTGTGAAGGTCAAAGTAATCAATTATAGCCATTAAATTGCATACTAGAGAAAAATTGTTTTTATAAAATTATCCGGGTTATGTGCCTATATTAGACAACTACACGATTTGACTAAATATCGGGGGGGGGGGGGGGGGGACTTTCCTCCAGTATGCCAAAGAGCTCTAGCACCAGGTTAATATGCCGCGCCGTTAAGACGAAGAGTTTTTTGCATTTTCACATAAAATTTACATTTTTGAAACTATTCTGCACAGTATGGATCTAAACTCTCTGTTATGTAAAACTAGTCAAATAAACCATCATTTAGAGCTGAAAACCGAATGAAAACAATCAAGATCCCTACCTTTTTAAGCGCTAAATGAAATTTTCGATTATTTTCTCTGTGGAAAATGTCAATTTTGCCGTCTCCACGGAATTTAGTACGTCATTTGGTACTTATTTTGGGTATCGATGGAAAGAAGTGGACTATATCTATCCTTTGGAACCAGGAGAAGGAGGATCCAGAAACAGTTCATTATTTGGATGTGTTATCCTTAGAGTTATTATTGTTCATTGTGAGGTGGCAGTTTGTGGCAATTTCTGGAACAAAAAACACGGTGTTGCATCCTGACAGTGTATCTAGCAGGTTTTGCGAACAATAAAAGCATTCAGACCGTGTAAAGCAGATATAGTCCGGTGTGGAGCCACAGTCCGGGGCTCCTAGACGATAACGGAATAAAGTTGAAACTAATGTTGGCGTAAAGAGTCAACTGCATCGATTGCCCCCTATTGTCACCAATTGTTCCCCGTTTCCCGGACTATGAGTACGCCGGACAATGGTTAACTCTACACAAACGTGATTTCACAGACATTGTACTTTAGGCTTCAGGGCGGATTTAGAGGGGGGCGCACCGCAATATAGGACCGGGCGCACTGTAGATAAAACAATAAATGCCTTTTGTATGCACAAGGCGCCCTGTATATCTCCAATATTGGCATACGGGCCGTTCGGGTCGGCCGTGTAGATCTAGCGGTTGTGGGCGCTCATCAGCGGACGGCAGAAACTTTTGCGCGCCTCTTCTATTGAGAAATCCTGGATCCGCCCCTGGGCCTTGTAGTAAGATACTTGATCTGTCAAGTGTAAATATGGATTAGTTCGGAGATTAGCACATATACATAGCAATGGGTCTGTGTAGCTGATGCACATTCTTTTTCAAGTTTGGTAAACTGGCGTAATGATGTCAGCATCCTTGTTCCAGAAATTGCCACAAACTGCCGACCTCCCCCCCTCGAACTCTTCCTGTTTTTACTGTTTTTTTATAACAGAATGTAAACTATCCAAATTGTTTTTCACTTCAAACTGGTGGAAGTGATTTCAGTAAGGGTCCTTTTCATTATGTCTTTTTTTTTTTCCGTCCTTATGTCCCTTTTAAATGAACCGCTGTGTTTTCACACCCTGATACTTTCAATTGAAAACAACCCGGTTAAATCGTAGAATAGACTGGAGCAAATGTAATCTTCATACAGGCAATAATGCTTACCGTACATTGATAATTACCATCAACATTTTTTCCCTTGGGCCATTTTAAATAAATCCTCTTACATCTCACGGTGAATGGACAGACCCAAATCTTTTAATGTGGTTTCACTCATTTTGAAATCTACAACTAGGATTACTATAATAAAAGTCTCTTGATTAGACATGTGTTGTGAATGAAGCAGTAGCAAACTTATTCCCCAAGTCTCTCTCTCGCAGATGCCCACTTTTATAGGCCCCATAATTCTTCGACTCAAAAATGAGCATTTGTGCTTCACGGGAGATATTAGTTTTCGATCAACGGGAAGGTGGTAGTAAATAATTAAACTTATACTGGCAAATTATACAGGGTGAATCAGAAAAAATGGACCCTGATTATGTTCGCCATTTTGCATGCAGGTAACTCAACGTCTCAACGTGTGTGGTGCAAACGGAAAACTTATATTATTAGCTTTAATTTGCTGTATATGCCATTCACATCGGTTAGGTGTAGATCGAGCTACATTCCTTCAAATTTAGGTAGTAAATTTTGCTTTTTGTCCACGGATTCACATTTAAATGAACGGTGTTCAATGTCCAGAAGGAACTCGGGTTATTTAATTGAGTGCAGAAGTAAACCCCGCAAAATGCAGTCACAATTTACTATTGATGCACTCTATACCGTTCTATACCTTCATTATTTGAAAAATAAAGTAAGTAATTGGATACATATCAGTTCTGGAATTATTATTATGTTATTATGATTAAGTACAGATTACTTAAAGCAAAAATAACAGTATGACATTTTTGCTACAATGAACAATTATATCAGGAAATGTCCACGATAATGCAATTATCTTCCTACTTAGTGCTTCTATAGAAAGTCCCTTGCTATTTATATTCGGGTTTTCCCCCCGAACGGCTCCATTATACTCGCACATGTTAAATGAGCTATCTTTGTCAGAAATAGGACCGGTTAGTCCCATTTCGTCATGTTCAAGTGAAAACCCGTTTCCTTTTAGGGTCTTTCTCAAAAGTTTAATACAGAAATAATATTCACCAATAACATGACATTGAGAAGACGAGAAGAGGTACTTTTAGATGTCATATGCTTCACCAGAAGGGTGCCCTACTCAACTCTTTTATACAATCAACAAAAACCAAAGTAAATTATTTCAATGTCATACTCAAAGACAAAATATGCCACGAATGATTGAATGCATATCCAAATTAACCTCTCTTGACTTGGACGTCATGTGAAGACACGCCAATCAGAGATGGTCACATAATGGTGGTTACGACAGTGTGTCGCTATTTAACCAATCTAGCCTATTGGTGTTCGCCGTACCATGTAAGATGGTGTAGGAAGGTCATTTTACAGTAAAGATAAAAGCCGAAATTAATTAGCTATAAAATGACCGGCAAATAGAATTTGTATATTCTCTATAGTAGATGCAATCTCATATGACCCTTGTATAGAAACAGGAGGTCCGCAATATGACGGGTTACATGACAATTTCACAACAAATCACCTGATTTGGAAAATCATCTTGCCTGAGTTTTAGCACAATAGTGTGTTGAAACAAGAGCAGAGCATACATATTTTACTTACGGTATGCCGGTGTGGCAGGAGATACGGTCCGCCGTTCTCACAGTCCGGGAACAATGGTGAACAATAGGGCAATCGATTCAGTTGACCCTTCACGCAACATTAGTTTCACGCTTTATTCTGTTATCGTCTATGGAGCCCCGGACTATGGCTCCTACCAGACTATATCTGCTTTCACACCGGTACATTAGGATGTTAAAATGTTTACCATATAAATGTGCATATTGATATGGGCATAGTAACTCAGATGAATTTACACCTATATGTATACCAACACAATTTTACACCAAATTTGCCCTTGAAAATTAATTAAAAGCAAGTATGCAGATTGTGTGGGAAAATATTATTGATATGATAAACATGCGGGTTTTTTACCTAACCTTGTTTTTACTGAGGATAAGCATTTTGGAAGCTCACAATGTAAGGAATCCTAAAACAATTACAATAACAAAACGATAATTGTTATTTAATATGCTTTGTATCGCATTGAAATCGCACATTGGGTTCCAAAGTTATCGCCGATTTTGTTTTGCTGATTTACAGGGTGTCTCAGAAAGAAAGTTACCCTCAAAAACGGCACTTTTTACCTACTTCACCAATCTGTATCCTTGTTTTAGCTTTATATTATGAGAACATGTACTCTTTCGAACACATGGTTAAAACGAGAAAGAAAACGGTGAAAAATAACCAAACAATGACTATTTCCCTAAAAATGATACAAACCTATTTTGTTCACGGTTAGCAATAATCCAAAGGAACGTGGCATATGGCATTCTTATGATTTGAGCACAATACGTAAGTTCTTAAGTCAGAGCACAGTACACATTACATAACTCTGTCCAGATAAGTACCTAATCCCACACTAACCCATCCTCCCATTGTAATGCAATCATGATATGAATTTAGTTAAAGTGCGCGCTTTTCAATAATGGGATTGATGCGTGACTCCTACATGGCACAATCTTCTCTTGGGTTAAACAGACCAAAATGGTGCATACAGAGCAATTTATCATAGAGGATAGAATTTATATATTGAAGCACAGAGTTTAGTTTCAGTTCAGCGTGAATAAGTAAACGTCTTTCCTCGTACATGTTATTGGAGGGTTCCCAGTATGATTGCAATCACAAGATGAACAGAGACAAATTTCTGGAGATGCCAACAAAAAAAAACAAAAAAAAAAAACAGCGATAAGCCGCAAATATTGCTGCAATCCGGGGCGTAGAGAACTGACAATAAACCAAATCAGCATTAACTGGACGACTTACGTGGCTCAAATCAGTTAAAATTCCCAATACATGTTTCCTATGGTTAAATTGCTAGCCGTGGAAAAAATAGGTGCCATCATTTTAAGGGAAATGGTCCATTGTTTGGTGATTTTTCACCGATATTCTTTATCGTTCTCACGGGTCATAAAAGTACTTATCTCATCTCTAACTAAAGACAGGGATAGGGAATGGTTAAGTTAGAAAAAAAGTGCCGTTTCTGGCGGGCTTTAACGTTCTTTTTGAGACACCCTGTATACGCATTTTAAAAGCATTATATTTTCAACAAAAAGGATGCTATTGTTATTACTATCTTTCCCTGGAGATGCACAGCAAGGCGAAAGTTTAGTGTTGAAATAATATTACCCCATGTGCGCTTGGACCGGATTCGAACCGGCACCAATATTAATACACGACAGCTCTTGCCAAACTTGGTGTCAAGCCAGGGGTGGTAGAGCGAGCGATCAGATATCAGGGGTACACTATTTTTTGGGGACTCACCACTTTGAAAAGATGGTAATAAATAAAAGAAAATAAATAATAGTTAGGTGTTGTTAGGTTCGAAAGCTGTCCTTCGCTTTCCAAACGGATAGCATCAGAACGGTATTTTACACTCCTTTTCCAAGTTCAGGGCCATTGTTATATTAAAGAGGTGAGTAAAAAAAGGGGACCCCCCAAAAATGGCGGACACCACAATCCAGGGTCCAAAATTGTTATGAGAGGGTGAAAACAATACTCCAATTACCACACACACTGGCGAAACAAATCAGTTTTTAATTCCACTTACCTGGGAAACCTGGGCTAGAAGGAGCCCAATGGCTTCCAGGGTTTCAATGTTTTTAGCACAGTGAAGCTGAACCATTTGCTAACAGCTAGCGAGACATAGGCAAGTCTTCTCGGAACCTGGCTGTTGATTTCTAGACATAATGTATCGTCTCTAGGCTGTTTCAATGAAAATGTAACGAATTCGGGTTGGTCTGCCCACAAAAGGTGTGTTGGCTGCATGTGACAACCAGCCAATCTTTCAGCTGTGCGCGTCCCAAGAAATTGCTTAGCAAGGGTCCATGTGAAGGATTATTGCAGTCGGTAATTTACGTCGGTGATTTATATTTGGCCAAATAATACTATGTAAGCCAACGGCCATTATGTGAGAAAGAAAAAAAAATTACGTACTTTACTTTTGGTACCTGAAACGTACCACTGTATTGTGAGAAATCTTTCTGAACTTGCTCCTACCTTTTGACATAAACCTATAACGTTTTAAAATGTATATTTGTGAAACGGGCCCAGTCTGGTTAAAAATTTCTTTTGCTTTCATTGTTTTAGTGAACCCAAAACGTCCATATCGTCAAAATGCCCACCCGTGCAGTAAGAACCTTGTGATATATAAAACTTTGTGTGTGCATATCTGTCGCATTTATTTTTTCAACACCATTCAATCTGTTTCCATCAAAATTACCAGTGAAAGACTTTGTCAATATTGATAACACAGGATTTTCACACCCATTTACATAAAACTACAATGAAAGCTGTAGTCAACGCTTTTGATAAACACATTACCTCTTAAATATTTTACATAGCCACTTTACTATTACTATTTAAGCATAAGCACAACCCATTTTTTAATAGTTTATTGTTTACGTGGGCAAGAGATTCACTGGAGGTATTGATTCAACGATTTCCACGTTTAAAACTATCTAGAAGGCCTAAAAGATCAAATGAATATCTTGTAGTACACCACTTTTACCTTAAAATAGCAGCATCAGCCTGTGACAAATTAATTGCTGATAGCCATGGAATATTATAAAAGTACAGTGATCGAATTATTATTTTATATATGTGGATAGGCGACGAAAAAAACCTGTTTACGGGCGAGCGGACCTTTCAAGTAGGTCGGTCGGTTAGGGCGAATTTTTTTTTTTAATTTTTTTTTTTCTTCCGAGGGCAAAAAATGGACTCTCTAAAATAGCCCCAAAAATCGGAAAAATCAGGAGAAAAAAATAATAAAATTTTTTTTTTTTTTAAATTTAAAAAAAATTGGCAAAAATTCATAAATTTGAGCTAAAAACAGGATGAAAATCAGGATAAAGGTGCATTTCGTGATAATTTTTTAAAAAAAAAAAAAAAATTCCAACCTGAAAAATCAGGGTCGGTCGGAACCGTAAAACAGGGGTTTCTTTCGTAGCCTTAGCACACAATGACAAATGGAGAAAGAACATCAAGTAATCTGCTTTGAATCGGGTGATGATGATTGAAAGCTTGAGTAGCAAAAGCAAAAAGTAAATGAGGTTTTTCCTAACGTTGACCTCCACAGATTAGTTCAAGCCAAGTATAAAGCATAATGTGGTTACCGCCGAAGCTCATGGTCTCATGAATAGGATTAACCAGTGCGCGCCGGAGAGAAGGATACACCGGCTTCCCCAAAGTAAATTAGGGGAACAAGACAAGTTTATGTTTGCCGGATATGAGCTTCGATCCGCCCAATCATCCCCCATTTCAAGCATTCCAAAAAAAGCCACCAAGTACAAGAATACAAGCCGGACACGGAGGATGGTCCACACGACGGACCCGGTGGTCCCGGAAGGACCCAGTGGTCTCCAAGGCGACCAATGGCCCACAAAAGGACCCATTTGGTCTAATTTCAGGATTGGACCAAAACCGATACCAAAACTAGAGCAATCAAGGGCCTCGCGCCCTAATCAACAGCCGGGGTTAACAAACATTATGCCCAGTGCATACCGCGTAAAGTTAGAATTTTGCTGGGGGTTAACCTTATTGGGTGGAGAGCAACACTTGTCTGTGTGATACAAATAAAGTGAACTGAATATGGGTTGGCGCGAAAAACGCCACTTCTCCGAAAACAACCGGGTGGCGAGCACCTGTGTTTTACTGGTTACAATATGTAGCAACCAATTCTGCGGACCAGACAATCCGCCGCCCCTGACACACAAACAAAACTCTCTATTGAAAGCCTTGTATAGAAGTTCTAGTGAAATGTCACGACGCTAGTCACCGTCGGCACTTCACGCATGTGAAGTACATTCGGGTGACTGACATAGTATATACACAAACCGGGAATGCCAATAAATCTCTGTGTGTACATTGTACGTGTCATGCCAACCATGCTTGACCGCGCCCACCAAACACGGGTTTCGCGCATATAATTATGACAGCAATCTCCAATTGCATTTCCCAGTTCAACCTTGGTTCCACTGCCGAATAAATAGCCATGCTATTTGGCATTTTTCACCTTATTAAAAATTAAAATGTCACCTTGCCAAATGATGACACTGTGGGTTTAAGAATGATCTAAGTAATACCGACACCGATAAGTACATCTCACTAGTCACATTATCGTGCATAATCTACGATTATTAGGAGTACTTTTTCAACCCTCAATTTCCGGATTGACTCATGGCGCAACGTTACTGACATAAAAAAAAACAAACACCAACACTCAACAACGGAAAAGTCTATTTAAACTCTGTTTTCAGCTTCCGATAGCCGAGACCAACCGCATTTTCCCAATTATCATGCGAATAATCTTGGACCACCTGAGGTCTAAAATCGTCTCTCGAAAACTCATGAACACACCTTCCAGAATTTCCAAAATACCCCAAGCGGTCTCACAAATATGACGTCACCATTTAGTAGTGAGAGTAATGAGCGGCGATCTCATTTGTAAATTGTATTGGAAGAAGTGTGTACGTGGCTGCAACGCCAGTCTCAAACTGAGGTGATTGAACCCCGAATGGGTCAAAGCCTCGCAAAACGCGTGTCACAACTGTTATAATCCATACCGTTTCATGTGCGATCTATAAACAAAATTAAGGTTACCAGTTCATACGTAAACTTTCTTGTTTATAGTTTTAAACATCAAGCCTATGGGTTCCAGAGAGCAATATTCATAGCAGTAGGGTCAAACCGTTCAATTGCGTATGAAAAGGACGGTGCTACACTATTGGATGCAACTAGCGGTTAGTTGTTTCTGATTTCATTTTGTTGGTGTTTGTTTTTTGGTTTTGTTTTTTTTTACGGTGTAAGGTGCATTTCTTGGATAATTTCTTGTGAATCTAATAACCACAGGTTTCTTCTTGTTGGGGGGGGTGTTTTTGTTTAAGCCCCCTGCGGACTCCGAGGTAATAATAGGCCTGATGTATTCCCTGAATGTCATAAGGAGACGACTCCGAAAGGATGCCCATAGGCTAACTACTCATCCTAATGTTCTAAAACATGTGGGTTGTTAGCGGAAACTTTGAAGTGCTAGGACGATCTAAAATGGTCATACTTAGTACTTGATACATTGGATATTTACTCGGTAATGAACTATTCCTCAGTGTATCCCTAATTTAAGATTGTGCTTGTAATTTGTAAAACTTTATAATGTCCCCTAAGTATGAGAGCAAAGTCAATGCAGAATCAATAAGATAAGGTCCCCGATACGTAAACACTAGGTGTTTACCAACAAAAATAGGCAATAAAAAAAAACGCAATAGATATTAAAAATTGAACAGCTGTTTTATTAACTATTGCCAATGTATGATTGGCTATTTCATAAAGATTAGGAGTAGGTTTTATATATAGATAAAGGTCTCCCAACAGACCATTCGCGAATTAATGGTCGTCTAGAGATGTGTTGAGCTTGCCAGTTTCTGACCATGTCGAACCGCAGGCGAGACATGTCAGAAACTAGCAAGCGAAACTATCTTCTAGACGGGACCCATATATTCGCGAATGGTTTGTTTGGAGACATTTATCTAATTCAAAAAACGTCGGCAAAGGATTAAATGGAATTTTTTATCCAATATTCGCCACCATTTTGGATACTAGTTAATAATGTTAACGTTTAAATGTGCATAAGCCTAACTTTTTCTTTAAATAAAAGCACCAGTTTCCTTCCTATACGCATTGTGTGTGTAACGAGGTCATCACCAATAGAAATAAAGGGGTATAATCTACCAGAGTTATTCGATCTTTGGGCATTCAACTGGAGTATTGTATACTCACCTATTGAACACTAATAAAAACCCATAGAGGTCCTCTGGGTTTCGGCTTAACTGTGTCTTTGGTGTCAACAATAAACTCACCAGACAAAGGGAAGTGGTCCAGGGCAAAGCAGCTGACTTACCGTCCCCAATTTCCTTTACCCTCGTTCAGATACGATTATAATGCAGAATACCATCACTGACACACAGGAAGTTATATCTTAAATAGGGATCGTGAAAAGCATTAAGATTTTTGGTTAATGTGGATTGATTCCCGGCTTTAGGCTGAAATATTATTGCATGTTTTGTTAAAATGCACGCAACCCATTGCACATCCTGGGTGATGAAAATTTGTGGAAAGCATTCCGACCGCCGCTGAGCACACTATAATCTCCTGTGTTCGCATTCGGTATATGCCATAAGACCTTCTGGTCATTATTTTCCATTTATCGAAGGTCGGATGAGCGATCACAATGTTCCTCTACCTTGTGACAGAGTTGGAGCGTTTCGTAGGGAGCCAAACTCGTAATTTGATATAGGCTATGGCTATTTGGAATTAACGGCCCGATTTCGCGGATGATTAAAGTATACTTTTTTTGTCCGAAGAATTGCTTATTTTAAAATGTCCATTTGTCATGGACACCTGTCCCGTTGTGAATTTATTACCAAAAATAAAAAAATAATGCAGTACCCGTACTTTTGTGCAAAAAGTATATAAGAAGAATGTCCACGATATTGGTATCCCTAACATTAATTCTCAACTTTATTCAAGAGTATTAACAGTATTATAAATGTGAAATTAATCTTTTACTGTAATGACCCATTTACATTAATTCCTATACGGCACAAAGCGACACCATAGCATATGAATTTTGAATACAAATCCTGCTACGACATCCATGATAACCGTACGCGTGCATTCAGCATGACAGGACTTTTTATGTTTGCTCGCAAATAACTCCCTAATTACCAGGGGATGTCGTTGTTGCGATCCGGCAGGTCTCATAATGCGATTATAATTAAATAATCCCTTCCCCCCCCCCAGGGACAATGGTAGCGGTGTTTCTACAACAATTCCTATAGTATGTTTCTTTTTGTTATACATTGACATTATTTTTGCGGAAGTGTCATTCAGCTAGCTGCTAGGATGACCATTAGTTCAAATAATGGTCATCTAGCTAGCTAGGTGACCATTCCGCAAAAACATAATGGTCATGTTAAACAAAAGACGGACATAGATAATGATGTGAATGGGAAGAGGGCTAGACGTTTAGTTATGATAATGTAAAAACTTTGCAATATATTGTTTGTGTTTATGAGTAACCGCGATGAAATAATTATGACACAAGTGTGTTGAGGTATCGTTAAATTCTAAGATTTACATTACCTTACCTTGGATGTTTAAATATTTCTTTGGATCCGTTAATTTTTGAGAATTCGTTCTCTTTGCTGGGACAAATATATATTATGCGTTGGGTTGAACGCTTTCGATTCTTTTCATTTTCTTTGGGCCGTATGAGGCAGCAGCTAAATGTGATATGAAAAAAAGTTGTGGAGCCAGCTCACAGTTGATTGGTTGAGGTTTGAGAAGTCAATCCACCGGTGGACCCCCCCCCGGAAAGGTAGGGCACTCTTTGAAAGTGATCGCAGTGTGGACGAGAGCACATTGGCAGGCTGGAGATGGCCGCAGATCCAACGGTGACCATATTGCTGTTGAAGCGACCGACTACCGTGCGATTCCTGTTCAAGTGACCCATGTCCTAACGTGGAAAGATTGCACCATGTGGGGAATTCTTTCAAAGGTGTGATAGTAATTTTGGTCTGTTCTTGGAGTCTCTAGCCAATCCGCGTTCCATGTCTGTAGATGTTGAATGGGGAGCTGGAGAGTTTAGCAGTGTGTCAACGAAGGGTCGACGAGAGTGCAGTCTCGATCTAAGTTGTGTGATTCTTTGACAGTTGTTATGCACATGTGGTTGTTGTCCAGCAGAAGTCTCATTCACACCATTTTAGGTGTGATTTCTCTCCGAACAACTGTCCACTGCCCAAAATAGAGATGTTCATTTCCCTGTGTTGCGCAGGAGGCTGTAAGGCACTGTCATTAGAAGTCGATCGGCCATGCAGTTTTTCCGAATGTGCCTTTGAACTGTGTTCATTGTTAGAACAATCATAAGCGAGTAACAAATGGTTGCGTTTGAAGCCGGTTAGTAGGAGATATAGTCTACAAAACCTCATAGTCACGCGCAACGGGACGAATAGTGCACTTCATTCTCCTCGACTCTTCTTGCTTGCAACATTAGTTTGTCAGGGCTTTTTTCTTTGGCATGGGTGCAAAAAGTCCATTTTTTCTCAGGAGCACGCTTTTTTGTCTATCGAATTGTCCTATGAACTGACCCCCCCCTAATTCCTCCCCTCCGCTTAAAATAAAACCGCATGTGAAATGTTACAATACCCAAATGACTATGGTATTTGTTTGTTTTCATTCCCTGGTAATGTGCAGAATTTTCTGATTGGGGCCACAAGGTAAATTCCTAATAACGACACACAACATAAGCATTTTGTGGTGCCGGGGCCCACCCCTTAAGCCCGGCTTTGGCCACTAATGTGATGCAGGGTGTGTTCACCAGCATGGATCGGCGGATCCCCGGGGCTTTTGGAGCTTTTTGGATTTTTTTAAGCTATTCAGAACCTCAAGACGATATTTTTGACGAATAAATATAGTGAAACTTTTTTGTCTGATTTTCTTCAACCACTACTCCCTTAAAGGCTGCAGCTTAAAGGGACACTAATGGCATGAAAACAATTTGACATAATGAAAAGTACCCTTACTGAAATCCTTCCACGAGTTTGAAAACAATTTGGATTTTTACACATTCTGTAAAAACGTAACACATGAGAAGAGTTTCGGGGGGAGGTGCAGTTTGTGGCAATTTCTGGAACAAGTATGCTGACATTCCTGCCAACTTTACCACACTTGAAAACAGTTGTCATCCAACTCACAGAAAGACCATTGCTATGGTATATGGCATAATCCCGGCTAATCCATCTTTCACTGCCAGATCAATATCTTACTACAATCCGTATCCCGGTCTGAATGCTTTTGAATGTGGGTCGCAAAACATGCGAACCTGTAAAAAAAAAATACTGTAATTTTACAGTAAGAATCCTGGCAGCAAGTCTGCCAACAAATTACCGTAAAATTTACAGTATATTTAAAACTTGAATAATTTAATCAAAACGCTTAAAAACATATAATTGGTGGGTTATTACAGAGATTGTGAATGTGTTGAGAATAAAAGGCACTGAACGAACACCACCAACTAGTAGCGCGTTCCACATTTTTTACAGTGCATCATACTGTGTGAAAATTTTACAGTTTGTAGTAAAAATGTATTACATCAAACTGTAAAATAACAGTACATTGAATGAAAACCTGTAAAAGCTATAATTTTACGGGGTTTTGTTGGGAGAATTGCTTGCCGTGATTTTCCTGTAATTTACAGTATTTTCCTGTATATTTTAGTATACTTAATGTATAAATTGAAAAATTCATAGTAGGTATAATGATGTTGTTACTCATTAATTTTCGAATAAAGTCGCTTCACTTAGATTTTTGTCATTAGAGGCCTGGAAATTGAACATAAATTTACAGTATTTTCCTGTATTTCCATTACATATAGCAGCCAAATACTTCAATTTTGGGAATTTTTTACAGTATTTTCCTGTAAAATTGCACTGTAAATTTTTTAGCAGTGTAATTCACTGTAAATTTCTGTAGGGAGTGAACACCTTGGTTTTTCTGTACCAGAAATTCCCCTGTCACCCCCTCCCCCCCGAACTCCTTCCTGTTTGTACTTTTTTTTTTAACAGATGTAAACAATCCATTGTTTTCAAAACTGTGTAAGTGATTTCGTAAGGGCATTTTCAGTATTAATTTTTTTTTCATTCATGCCATTATGGCCCTTTAATGGACCATCCACAACTGGTTGAACCTCCATCCTGAATGTCCTCAACCCCGGTTGTAAGCTGGATGACTCGTCACTGATGGTCAACTCTGCCTACTTACACGTAAAAATTATTTTACTCATTTTGAGTAAATGTCGACATGGCTCTTAATGTTGAGTAAAATCCTTAGTCAAATTTGAGTTAAAACCTTACCATTGTTTACTAAATCTTCGTCATGTTGGGTAAATATCAAGCTTGTGTAAGGTTTTACTCAACTTTGACTAGATTTTTACTCAACATTAAGAGCTGTGACATTTTTTTACTCAACATTTTTGGAGTGTATGTCCTCAAAAACTAGAGTGTGAAACTTTTGATTTCGGTTTCGGTCAATTCTGAACACGTTTTCGATAGATGATTTGCCCTAATGTGAAGACGATATAAGAAACCTCAATTTTTATTTCATCCTTGGTGATGTCTATGACCCGCCATGTGTGGTGTGTCATTTAAAACTTTCGAACGAAAACCGGGAATCGGTTCCCTTAGGGGTTCCCTGGACCCCCCCCCCCCCCCCAGGCACCACACTTCGTGAAAACACCTAGGCACTTAATGTTAATCCTCACATATTTTGGTAGGTGTCTCACACTTGAGTTGCCTCTATTCCTCTTTATATTCCCGCATTTAATTTTTTAAACCATCTGCAGCACTACTCCTCCGCCCTGGACTGACTTATAGTCCTGGCGACTTTATTAATATAGCCTTCCAAGTGTTTGCACCCATGTCATGATTTCTGTGTCTGACATTTTGTCTGATTTATCCCCACAATCCTCGTGTGTACAAGCCCTTTTTTTCATTCATTTCTCTTTTCCTCCATGGCTCCTAGATTTTTCTTTCTTCACATTTTTGCTAGTTTTTTCACGCTTCATTTCGCTCCACGTATAGTTCCTCATACTTGCCATCTAATTGCCTAAACGTACAAGCACTTTAATTTCCTTTCCCTCACATTTCCCCCAGGTTCTTTTCCTCACATTTATCCTAGGTTCTTTTCCACATTTTCCCTGGATCATTTTCCTCATCGATTTTCCCCTAGATTTTCCTTTCCTAACAGTTCCCCTAGATTTTTCTTTCTAACATTTCCCTGGTTCTTTTCTCACATGTCTCCTAGGTTTCTTTTCCCTCACATTTTTGCTAGAATTTTTTCCCCTTACATTTCGCTCCAGAATAAGTTTCCTCATACTTTGCCTATAAACTTTCCCACATTTCTCCTAGGTTTCTTTCCCTCACATTTCCTCTATACTTCTTTTCCTCACGTTTCTCCTAGGTTTCTTTTCCTTACATATCTCCTCTAAATTCTTTTTTCTTCTCACATTTATGCCACGGTTTTTCCTTTTTTCTCGATATTTCCGTTGGTTGTCATTTCTCACGTTTCCATATCGATTCCCTGTACCTCGAGTTCCTCTCTCCTGCCGAAATGGCTATTAGAGAACTCTGTTGCCAATTTCATTTTTTCTCCTCCACTTTTATTTTTTTTTCATTTCCCTTATTTTCCTCTTTCTCCGTTTCCTTCCAGTTTTCCTCTTTCCTTTTTCTTTTTCCCCTCCAAGATTTTTTCCGCTTTCATTTTTTTGTACTCTGTTTGTCTCATTGCCTCAATTTGAAGCTATCATTTCCTGTTAGCGGTGCCTCCCAGCTCCCGCACTTTTTTTGCACCCCTGTTCTTTGTTGGAGCCCAGACTAAATGGGCACTAGGGGTCCTATATCGCTTTCCAAACCTGTCCAAGGATCCATCTTTAAACAAGGTTTCCACCCATTATCTACGTAGAGGGAAATGTACATGTGCACTCAAGATAACAAATGTCATTTACACCACGAAACCGTTTAAATAATCAATTCTCGAAATCGTTTAAATTAATCGTATAAATCGCTTACAAAAAGGGCCAAGAAAAAGAACCTTCCAAGGCTACGTGATTTCTTCTACGAAACTGTTCAGATCCATATAAAAATAACTGAAGCAAAGCCGAACATTACAAATTCCATTCTTTGTTTGATATTAATTGTGATAAAAACTTCTGGGGCGCTTACACGTGGTCAAGGGATAAGGAACCTGTGATCTGTTTGATCTCGTTTAGTAGCTTGCTATCTTGTTTCTCTCTAAATTAACTTGCTCATCTGTAGTTGTGTTTGTTTTGGAACATAATTTATTCGTTCTTTTGGTTCTTTACTCTCGTAGATTGTAGATGATAATTCAGATGCAGATTACTCAGCTACAAGCAATTTGAGTTTGATTTTGCCAGATGGTAACACTGTAGCGGTTGGGCCAGATGTAACCGGCTACTCTAGACAACGTTATCAACGAAGGAATAGAATGCAAGCAGGTGGGGATTGATGATAGCGAAGTTCCAGCAGGATCATCGTAGAGGAGATATAGGAACCACTTCATATGTATACGGATTCCGAAACCCGTAAATGTTGAGGGTAGCGATAACGTAAAAAGGACACTGTCACATTTTTCGTATACGATGCCCTCTATTTTTCAAAAATGCAGTATTTACATGGTGTTGATTACTTAACATTTAATGCTAGGGGCTGTGTGGACTAGGAAGACTTCGGTTTCGAGCGCCATTTAATGTAAATTGTTTTTTGCCCAAAATTGTTATGTATCGGCCCCTAATATCAGTTGCGCATATTTTGGTGGAAAAAAAATCAAAATTGGGCCATGGCCCTCAATAAGCATTTTGGGTGGAGCTATTCAAAATTGGTTAGTTTGCACATTCAGGAATTGAAAACTAGCGATATCCATTTTGTTCTTTTCCAGCATCGGTACATCTAGAATCCGCCCAATACGTGGTGGGTGTGAACCGTGATGGAACGCTTACGATCGTATAAGACGAGGCGGTTATTCAACATGGGTCGGGAAATTCTGTCGGTAATTTATAAAACCTCCAACTAAAAAAAACCAGTAAGTAGTAAGTAAATTCATTGTAGAGTGAAAACACGATTGCCGACAATTGGGTGGCATGATTGGCCGTTACTGTTGAGCGTTACAAAAACACAAAATAGTTAAAAAACTCACCCACCTTACCGCAAACTCACACCACGTGGAACTTGATTTAAAAAACGGGCTGTCCTATGGTGATACATTTGGTATTGCAAATGCATAAGGCACTACCAAAACTGCTCCTCAATGGAGTTAATCTTATCAGCCTTAACAGGAGTTACACTTCATCTCCCCAAATGGGCCAGATTAATGCATCTGGGTCAAGAGACATTGCCTATACCTCCTGAACTACCGAAAGATTGGTAAGCTATTCTCAGCAAAGGACTCCTGAATAATCATAATAATGGCAACATTGTCATAAGTCTTCCTGAAATACGAATATATGGTAAGCCATTGTCCAACAAGTACTCCTGAAATACAAATAATGGCAAGCCATTGTTAGAAGTACTACTCCTGAAATGACGAAGATATGGTAGCCATTATCAGCAAGTACTCTCCTGAAATGACGAATATGCAAGCCAGTTTCAGCACAGACTCCTTAAGGACAAATATATGTAAGATATTGTCTAACAAAGTACACCTGACAATAATGGCAATGCCATTGTCAATAGTACTCCTGAAATGACGAAATATATGGTAAGCCATTGTCAACAAGTACTTTGAAATGACGAAATATATGGGCAAGCCATTGTCAGGCGCAGTACTCCTGACATGAAGCGAAATATATTGTAAGCCATTGCAGCAAGTACTCCTGAAATGACGAATATGGCAAGCCGTTGTCAACAGTACTCTCCTGAAATGACGAAAGTTGTTGGTAACTAAGCCATTGTCAGCAACTATCCCTGAAATGATTAGCCTGTAAAAATATACGTTTGACGATGTGAGAGAACACGTAGTTGCACTTGTGGCATATCAAAGCGGGCAGCAGAAATAATTATAAGGATCCATACGATGTAACAGCTTGCGCCAGATGGTACCCATAATTTTTAACACCAGAAAATCAGAATAGTCTGGAAGTGTCCCAGTATTTTTTATTCCAAACGTTACCGTAACGTTTGAAGATAATCGTAACTGGTAATGAAACCTGGATACACATTTACGTGAGGATGAACACTAGTTTGCCTTGTTGGCATATCAAAGGGGCAGCAAAATAATTATGAAGGATCCATACAGATGTAAAAGCTTTGCGCCAGATGGGTACCCATATTTTACACACTAACAAATCAGGATAGCGTGGAAGTTGTCCGCATTAGTTGTATGCAAACGTTTTACCGTAACGTTTGAAGGAAATTGTAACTGGTAATGAAACCTGGATATACATTTACAAACCGCACTCAGGTGAAAAAACAAAACTTGGGTGGATAAAGATGGCAAGACTCGCAACCATTGCAAGACCCGCACAGAAGTTTTGCACACAAATCCTTTTTGACGGACATGGTATTGTTTAAAATCCAACCAGAGAGAGGTCATCAGTTAGGGCGGAAAGTACTATAGGTTCACAGGTTCTGGCAATTCTTCAAATTCACAGCCTGTCTCAAAAAAAAGTGTACAATCAAAAAAAAATCGGTTCAATGAATTTCAATATCCCCATCAAAAAAAGAAAATCTTACTGGCATATTATATTAAAGACCAGGCTTTCCAATGTGTTTGTTTCATATTATTTGCTTTTGGTCAATCCAGAGATATAATCAATTTAACGCGAGACAACCAAAATCGATTTTTGGTGCCACTTTATGCATGGTCAGAGTTGTTTTTCGGGCAGTATGCCATGTGTCCTTGAACTCACAGAATGAGTGAACTTGACAAAGAACAAAAAAACCAGATTAAAGTAAACAAAGGAAGTAATCTTCAACAAATCATTTCAATGATAATATGCTTCTTTTATAAACAATAAACCATAACAAATATTCTTGCACGATAATGAACTTCGAATTTATTACAAATTGGTATCTGTTTTAAAATCATGCCAGAAGGAATGTAATTGCAACAAATAAACAGTCAAATCCAAAGAAAGGTTTAAAAATATTGCACTAATCTTTGTGGCATTACTAATTATGTGAAGTAAAAAATTGAATTTTGAAGCAATTATCAAGGAGGTGTTGGTAGGAAATTTGCGTTTATGATACTGAACGCTCATGGTTCACTTTTTCAAACATATTATGTCGATGTATTCCTTATCTTAAAGCCAGACGTACTGATCAAACTTTCCACCATTACGTAACTGTTTTCGCTCTTATATTTCTTTAGGAAGTTTAATCCTTTTAAAGAATTTCATATCTGTTCAAAATGTGAATAACTTATGTTTGAACTTATCTTTCCCACATTTCAACACCGTTTTCACTCACCAGAAAGTGGCACAAACTCGATTTTTGTGTTCGCCAGTTTATGGAGTTTCTCTCGATTGAAACACGCAAATGATTAGAGATAAACACAAAATCCTGAAAGCCTGTCTTTTACTTCTACATTGGTGTACAAAACAACTTACTTAGTTTCAGATATAGTATTGAAAAAAAACAACGGTTTGTGATTGTACAGTTTTTTTTTGGAGACGGCTGTACAATAAGTAGTGTCTCAAAGAGGAAAAGTCACAGATTTTTCTGCATCATTTGCTAATATAGGCTTCGCGCATATTAAAGACTTTGTTGAAGCAAGGCATCCGTTATCCTTGCCCTCATCCCCGAGATGGCGGCGCCATGTGATTCTACTTGTTGCCAGAATGAAAGCTGATCTCAACAGGAACTTTCGGTATGCCACAGCAGATTTTCGCCGAGGATGCTTTAGATTACTGACAATTTTACAAACCTTGAATAGCATCAT